>BQNB010148595.1:0-16277 GCA_026074375.1 Tanacetum coccineum | reverse complement strand
TCTTGTCTACCCGTAAACTTATTGCTTTGCACAAGATTGATTAAAGGTTGTTTGAGCTCGAAATTGTTAGCATTGATTGGTCGGACAACTATAGCATCTTCATAACCCTCGATGGGTGCTTGTAACATTTGGGTCATTGTTCGATTATCAGCCATTGGAACAACATTTTGTTCAACAATTGGTTCTACCGGAAGATTTTGTTGTTGTCGACGTCTTCGAGATTGCGAACGAGTGCGCATAAAAAGGAAAACTAACAATTAAAAAGCAAAACTTTACACTATTTTTTTTTAACAATGAATTTTAACGGTTACACGAAAGAGACTTAAACCAAATAATCAACTACTTCACGGTAGCTCTTGAAAATTTCTTTTCAAGGTGAGCCGTACTTGATAGAGACACAAAAGGCAAGTGTTAATTCTTTGATTACGATTTGGGAACAATTGCAAGTTCACCGGAAATAGAAATGATAATATCTCAATAAAAGATATTATTTGTTGGTGTTCGATTACCAACTTTGTTTATTTTATTTCTTTTATAAAGGACAATTTTTTTTATATTTTTGATTTATTTTTTCTTTTTTTTTTAATTTTAAAACAAGAATGAAACTTTCGAGGACGAAAGGATCTTCAAACCAAATCAACAAACACAAAACGTAGGAATCGTAAACACTAGTCCCCGGCAACGACGCCAAAAACTGATTGGTAGTTTTACACACGAAAAATATTTATAATATAATACTTTTAAAAGAGAAATTAAGAAGATTACCAAGTTTCCCTTGATAAAATTCACTCTCAAAAATATATATAATATAATATAAAATACGTATGTTTAACCGGGTAAGTATCATCACCCGGGTCGTTTCCCCAACGACTAGTGAAATTGAAATCACGTTTAAGTTCGGATTCTGATTTGAATGAAGCAAAGATATTTTGGATAAGCTATTACTACGAAATTAAGAAGCAACAAATAATGACAAATAAGCAAGTAATCAAATTTAAATCCCTAAAAATGTAAACTAAAATTTCACTAAATAAAGAAAATTTGCCGAAAATTATTAAAAATAAAAGCCCTAATTTTTTTTTCTTTTTTTTTAAAAGAGTTTAATTAAACTTAATTAAAAATTAACCTAATTACTAATTAAAACTAATAAACTTAATTAAATTCTTAATCTAAGGACTAATGATGCAAAAGGAAAAGCTAAGAGACTAACGGAGAAAACTAACCGACTAACGAGGGACCAACTGAAAACAACTAAGATCGAAAAGTTACACTTTCTACCCTGAGAATCTACCCCGATCACAAATTAAGTCCAATAAGCATTCGAAATTTTAAAGAGCTTAAAATGAAAAACTCAAAGAAGCAAAGTTGTAAAGGAAGCTAGGGAGAACAACTTTAACAAAAGCACTATAGTCTGAAACTCAAAGATAAGCTCTAAAAAGAGCTTATTAATAAGCTGCTACAGAAACTAAGGGTTTGGGCTATGTTTTACTAAAACAGCGATTATGAGCTCAAATTAAGCTTAATGTGAAAAAGGAAAAGTGTTCTAGGAAGCTTATGATGTGCTTAATCTAAAAATGCAAAGAAATTTAACCTAGAAGTGCTTTTAAACTACTGAAATTAAGCATGATTCGGGCAAACTCAGGGAATAAGCAAAGGAGCACAAAATCCACATGAGCTTAAAAGCTTAGAAAGCTAAACTAGACTCTAAAACTTTAAGGGTTTGTAAAACTACTTATAATCTATCTAATTAAGCTAGAAAATCTAGACCCATAAGCTAAATTAACAAATTTAAATCCTAAAGTTTCTAAGTACTGTTTTTGGCTTTTTAACTTTTTACAACGATATAAGCTAGAAAATAAACTAAAATGAAATTAAAGACATTTTCCCCTCTATTTTAAGCTATAACTAGACTTTAAAATGCTAAAAGATAGGCCATTAAATCCTAAAATCACTCGACTAAAAGTTAAATCAGAGGCAGCAGTACTAACTTGTTAGTTAGTACTGGTAGTGTAAATATCAGCAGTACTAACTTGAAGGTACTGCTGATGCAATTTGACTTTTAAGATCAGAATTAAACTATGAAATAAGCTAAGAAATATAAGCTAAAACTAAATTTAAGATAAGCTATAACTAAACTTAATCCTACTTGAATTCCTAGCTAAAAATTTAGGCTAACAGTACTAACTTATGGTTAGTACTGGTAGTGTAAAGGTTCAGCAGTACTAACTCTTGTTAGTACTGCTAGTGTAAATCAAGAGTACACTAATCCAAACACCCCTTTATCATTATGACAGATTAGAGAAAAACTTTTTAAGAGAAATCTAATGAACAAATACTAAATACCAGATAAAAACTAGCTTAAAACAAACTTAGCAATCATGATTAAACAACTGAATAAGTAAAATTCTAAGATCTTAACTAATTAAGCTAATATTTTTGGATTTTATGAGTTTTTATGACAGAAATTAGTAACTAATGATCTATAACTATTTAAGCAAAACAGACTAGAACATATAACTAATAAGTACTAGAAGAGATATTTAAACACTAACAAGCAAAGAGAATAAGCAAATAAGCAATATTAAACATATAAGCTATAACTAAGCAATTTACTCTGAAATTAGAGAAGAATGAAAAGAGAAACTTACTTGATCCTTTAGCTAAACAAAAGGAACCAATAAAGGCAGCTACAAGCTCCCTAGCTTATTTATATAATCTAGGTAAGTCCTTGGGATCTCTTCCAAGTTAAGATCCCCTTCCAAAAGCTCAAATTTAGTAAGATCCATAATAGATTTAACTGATTTAAGGTTTAGATAAGATTAATACTGAATTCAAACAGCTCTATTTCAGCTTATAGACTGAAAGAGCTTATTATGAGCTTATTTAAAAGAGATTTAAGAAGATTTAAAGTAAACACTGAATTTTATTAACTAGAAACCTTGATTACATTACTGAAAAGAGATTACAAAACGATTTTAAGGAAAATACGTTAAAACAATTAAGCTAAAAATTATAAATTAAAGCAACTAAATTAAAAAAACTACTTTTTCCCCCCTCCCCGGGGTGAGAAAAGGCCCACTATTTAATAGACTAGAGGAAGCTTCTAGGATCTTTTACCCTGCCCTTCAATCTTTCAATCCTGGAAAATCATTTCTTCAATCATTTGAGCTTCAATCGTGGCCGTTTGATCAAATTGTGGACACCTGAGGATTGCCAGCGTGTCATTCTCTTGATGTGACATTTGTGCTTCTTTTGTGAGTGTTTTAGTGCAAAAACCCACATTCCCTTGTGCTTCCTTAAAATCCACGTGAGCTTCTTTGATGGGGATTGGCCAATGGGAGGGTTTAGTGATGTAATTCTCTGCCATGTCAGTCCTTGTCAATCGAATTGTCCTTTGTACCCTCTAATTTTAAAAACCCCTTTGTTTTGAGCCAAGGGCACATTTGGGACGATGATGAACAGTGAATGGGATTTTCCAGCTTTTTTTTATAACTGAAATGGGTAAAACTCGTTTGAACTTTGGCTTTGTAACACAAATGGTCCTTGTCTTTTGGTTCTCTCTTATTTCTAGTTATAGAATAGTTTGGGAATTAGCAATTTTGGCCCTTGTGTTTTATAATAAGAGGAAATGGGCTTTGTTGACATTTATTGACCAATGTTTGACTGGGATTTATTGAGGCTTGCTTTTTCCTGGCTTCGGCTTTGGATCTTTGGCTTCTTTTTGTACTCTTCTGATTCTCGTGTCCGTGTTTGCTCGCTTTTGACTGTTTTCTTGTGATTTTTGACTTATCCGTACCTGCACACACAAAACACAAATACAAGCATATTTTTGCCATTTTTGGTCTGTTTTGGGTTTAATTGGGTTATTTTAAGCATAAATAGATATGTGTATTCTACACTTATCAAAATTCCCCAAACTAAACGATTGTGTGTCCTCACGCAATATCACATGCCTTATAACCAAATATCTCGAAAAATTTCCAAAACTAAACCTTTGAAAAGTAGCAAAGATTTTTGAGAGAGATAAGAGATCACAAGTTATAAAACACCCGTCCTTTCCATTTTTCAAAGATTTTTCTCTTTTACTATTTTTCTTGATAATTAACTACATAACTACAACTTGTAGACGTAAAGTTATTGTTCATTACCTTATTGGTAACTTTTAGGATCATAGAACAAAAAGCACAATTAATGTCCTAAAATATAACTTCATCATCCCCAATTTTTTCACTTTGTCCCATGCTAAGCTTAAAAATAAGTTCACTGCCAATTACGAACAAAATGCTAAGACTACATTAAATTACCACTTGTTAATTCCCTCTTCCCGACATAAATCATAAATTTAGGTGAGTTGTGTTCAAATTAATGTAAACCGTAAACCACATATTAGATAGTTAAATCCGACCAAGCATTACACATGGGCCCTTTTGGGCTAATAATGTTAATCACTTAGAGAAGTCACATACTTAAAGCAAACAAAAACCTACCTTAGCTAAGACATCGTGGGTTTCACTTGTTCCATAATTGCTTTCTTCCTAGCGATCCCCCCCCCCAAAACCCGTCATCGGTTAATTGGCTAAGGCTTTTGACACCCCCATCCGAGAATACTAACCGAAACGTATGATCTTCCGATGAAAAAGCTTTGTAGACTTTAGCAAATTTTAGCTCAAAAAGAATACCTTGGTTTTAGAAAATGAAACTTTTACTATTTTTAACTTTGCAACTTAATTATTCACTATTGACATTATTAGGCTAGGAATTGATATCACTTTTCTTTCAACGACACATCGGCCTCGCCTCCGACAAGAAGCACGCGTACTCATTATTGATGATCAACCCAAATATACATCCTCCATCCGTTTCTTTCGACGTCACATCGGAGCGAACCGACAAATTCCGATAGTATTTATTGCATGGATTTTTGTATATTAATTATTAACACTTAAGGATTTATAACTTGCATCCTTTATATTCACTACATTGATTTTTTTTTTTTTTTTACTTTACAAATAGTAAAAATTTCGTATTTAGAAAACCAAAGTATAAACTCGAACTAAAATTCTTATTTACCAACGATGTTTGACTCATCATTGATAAAGCTTTTTCTCTGAATATGTTGATTAGACTTTTAAGAGTAAAACTCTAATTTGCAAAAATTAAAGAGAACACGTATAATTAATCATTTTAAGAGCTTCGGGGAAGAAAAATCACAAGTTATTCTTATAAGCTTTTAAGTTTTCCAAATAAACTTTGTTTAGCATCCTAATTCGTAAACAACACTATCATCTCTTATTCTTCACAAAAGATATTTGCAAATACTTAGCCTATATAAAATCCAACTCGGCATATTTAAAATCTACTTGAGATTAGCACAAGTTTTCATTTACTAATGATTTCAAGTCTAGCATGTTTAAAGTCTACATGAGACTAGCACAAACTATCATCATTAATTGTTAAGGAAGAAAGCTAGAACTCTACACGTACGATCGGGTCAAAAATTACTTCTTATTCTTACCAACGGAAAACCTACATTTTTGTCTTATCACTTTTTTTTTTATATATTATAACTAAAAATTTAAAATTTTTGCTATTTTTGTGGGAAAACGGGTACGTGAGAACAAAACAATAAGCAAGCAACATCAAATCGATAGATTCCCTTCCCCAAACTAAAATGAAACATTGTCCTCAATGTTTAAAGTCGGGACTCTACGTAAATCTAAGCCGTTTATGAAGTATGCAAAAAAAACGTTAATCCGATAAGAGAGAATGGATAGATCACCCCAAACTAAATTCTACCAAAGGATGAGAAGCTCGAGTAGAAACCGGTGAAACAACACCGGACACGAGAGGCTTCAAAGAATTTGTTGGGAGAATCCTGCAAAAATCATAACAAACAAGCAACAAACAACGAAAAATTGGAAAGAGAACAAGCCTCTCTCAACACAACACATAGGATAATAGAAAATAGAAAGAAAATAGAGATGATAAGCATGGGGTGAACTCCCACGAAGCGGCTTGTTTTTGATTACCGAGTCGCAAGCTCGACTCGATCCCTGAATTTAGTTATCCTTGCGGAAAGTCTAGGAGGTCCGGATAACCAATGTTGTGCATCCCCTCCATTATAAGTGCTTAAGACGGTGGCAGTTGACTTTGAAATTAGAACCATCGGCATGAGACAACTTGGCAGTGCCATAAGGATAAACTTCGGTGATTGTGAAAGGACCGGACCATCGGGACTTGAGCTTTCCGGAGAAAATCTTTAATCGGGAGTGATAAGAAGGACATGATCTCCAACATTAGAAGATTTCGGTTTCTTTAATTAGGAATCGTGTAGCTTCTTTGTCTTCTCCTTGTAGATTAACGAATTCTCGTAAGCTTGATCACGAAGCTCGCTAAGTTCATTGAGTTAGAGCTTTCCCGTTGATCGCCCGCGTCTTTAAATCGAAGTTGGCATCTTGGAGAGCCCCAATATGCTTTGGTATTCTAGCTCAGCTGTAAATGACACGCTTTCCATAAACTAACTTGTAATGGAGTACATCCAATCGGAGTCTTTGTAAGCGGTTCTAAAAGCCTATAATGCATCATCTACTTATCCTGACACATGAGGCCAACGTTTTCTCCGACCGTCCCTCTCCAAAATTCTTTTGAGACCTCGAATTCCTGATTTCAACTTGACCATTGTTTGAGATGTAAGGAGTCGAAAGACATGGTGACACCATATTTAGACATAACATTATCAAATTTGTCGTTACAAAAAATGGTCCCCCACATCGCTTATATTGCTCTCGTACCCCGTGAATCGGTAGAAAAGGGATTTTAAGAACATAACAACTACCTAGCATGTTGGTGGGAGCTCTATCACTTCCACCCATTTGAAGAAAGTCGACGGCTACTAGAATATTTTTGGACCCCTAGATGACGGAAAAGATCCCATTAAATTCAATTCCCCATAAAATCGAAAATCTCACAAACTTGGATTGCATTTTGAGCATCTCCATCATGTTGAATTTTGCCTTGTCTTTGACAAGCATCACAGATTTACAAATTCGTAGGCAATCCTTATAAATGGTGGCCAAAAGAAATCCGTCATCAAAATCTTTTTGTCGGTGAAGTTGGCACCATTGTCCCCCCGGTGGTCCCAGCTGAGACCAAGCTTCGAGAATTTCGAGAGCTTCTTTGCCATCTACACACCTTCGGATTATTTGATCCGCACAAGTCTTGAAAAGAAAAGGGTCATCCCAAAAATAATGTTTTACATCTTTAAAGAACTTGTTTTTCTCTTGAGTTGACATTCCCTTTTTTATGAATTTCCCCGCGTGGTAGTTAGCAAAGTCGGCAAACCACGGGGTACTTTGGTCTTTGGAAGTTAACACACTTAAAGTCTCTAAAGGAAAAGTCTCGCAAGCTTTGGATCAAAACTATTTTTCGTAAGATTTTTCAAGACGAGAGAGGTGATCAGCTGCATAGTTTTCAGCTCCCTTAGTATCAATAACCTTAAAAATCAAATTCTTTGAAGAAGAAGACCCATCGAAGCAATAATGCACTTGGCGTCCTTTTTGTTGAAAAGTATTTCAAAGTGGAGTGGTCCGAGTTAAACAACCTGTTAGTTCATGAATTAGATATGAATCGAAACTTCTCGAAAGCAAAACAACTGCAAAGCATCTCCTTCTCGTTGTTTGTAATTTGAGATCTGTTCATCATCGTCTAGCTAGCTTAATGAAATGGTCGAAAAATAGCTTCTCAATCCTTGTCCTAGGGCCCACCGCTTTTGCATAACACTTGCATCGCCCATGATTTCAAAAGGTTGGTCCCAATTTGGAGGCAATGAGAATTGACTTCGGTCAATTCTTTTTCAATGATTGAAAGGCTAAATGCAATCTTCTCGAAAAAATAAAAGGAGTGTTTTTTCTCTAAGAGATGGGTCATGGGTCGAGAGAATTTGAAAAGTCTTTGGATAAATCTTCGATATGAATCCAGCATGCCCGACGAAAACTTTGAATTCCTTTAATGGTCGTGGATGAGGAAGCTAGAACTTTCATTAACTTTGGCCTTATCGACTTCCATTCCCTTTTCTAGAGCTCTTATCCTAAAACAATGCCCTCTTTAACTTGAAATGGGCTCTTTTCCCAATTTAGTGCTAATTTGGTGTCTTCACACCGTTTAAGCATTTTGTCTAGATTGGCAAGACATGAGGAAAAAGAATCTCCAAAAACTGAAAAATCGTCCATAAAAACCTCCATCGTTTTTTCTATCATGTCGTGAAAAATGGCCATCATACAACGTTGGAAAGTTCCGGGTGCATTGCACAAACCGAATGGCATACGACGGTACGCGAAAGTTCCGTAAATGGGCAACGTAAAAGTAGTTTTCTCTTGATCTTATTGGTCAATTGGGATATTGAAAATACCCTAAAAACATCTAAGAAAATTAAACTCGATGTCCGCTAATCGCTCTAACATTTGGTCCATGAATGGTAACGGAAAATGGTCTTTACAAGTTGCTTCGTTTAACTTTCGATAATCGATGCAAACTCTCCATCCCGTTACTAATCTTTAGTTAGGCACAGCTCATTTCTTTGGTTGTCGTTAGTGTGACAAACGGCAAACACCTTTATTAGGAACAAATAGACTGGAATAACCCATGACTATCCGAGATTGGATAAATCAATCCTGCCGTCAAGAAGTTTTTCTACTTCTATTCTTGATGACGTCGTGGATTTTTAGGGTTAAACCCTCCTTTGATTGGACTGAAGTGGAAATCATCTTCTAAAAGATTTGTGTGAGCAAAATTCTGGATCATTGCCCGGATATCAAAAAGTTTTCCCAAGCAATTGCTTGTTTATCGGTTTTTTGAGAAACTTAATGAGTGAGGTCTTTTCATCTTGGCTAAATCTTTTGAAAATTATGACTGGGAGCTTGTTATTTTCCTCTAAGAACGCATACCGAGATGCGGAGTAAATCATATAAGCTCGACTTCGGGAATTTCATCTTTTGGTTCTTGTGAAGATTCTTTTGGCTCAACAACTTTAAGATCCTTTTGAATTCCGAGGTAGTAATCTCCTTGGTCTGGTGAAGGTAATGGATCACTGTTGAGAAGTGGCATCAAGAATGAGAATTTCACCCTCGGATCGTAGTAATGTAGCATTGAAAACTGGTGAAACTGGTTCATCATCGATTTGCTATAAAAGCATCGGCTTCTTCAAGAGAGAAAATCGCTTTATCAAACGGAGTAATTTTTGGAGATGAATTAGAAACAATCGGATCAAAGTGTAGAGAAGGATTTGTTTAAGCAATGGAACGAAAATCCAAGTACTACTTGTGAGTACTCTTCACAGTAGTAACATCGATTAGACAACCCTTCTTCAATGATCGAGATTGTTGTATGAAATTGAAGGTGCGTCTCCACATTTAGGGTTAACTATTGATCATCATTCCTAAGAGTAATTTCTCCTTCATAAACATCGATTAAGGCATGAGCCATCCTAAGAAAGGGTCGCCCGAGTATCAACGGCACTCGAGGATCCGGCTAAAAAATCAAGAACAACAAAGTCACGGGAAGTAAAATTTTTTTTTCCTACTTAGACAAAAACATTTTCTGCTACACCGTTGGGTTTGGAAATTGTAACGGTCGGCTAATTCAAATACCAATTTTTTGTTTCGTTAGCCTGAGAGTTGAAGCCTTTTTCCCAAATGGATAAAGGCATGAGATTGATAACTAGCACCTAAATCGTAAGGGCTAAGTAACATCGAACCAGAAAATCAACATGGAAATGAGAAATCGACCGGGGGTCTCCTAGCTTTTCTGGAAGCATTTTTAGGACAAACCGCACTACAATTTTCATTCCACGCGTTTTGGTTAATTCGATCAACTTGTCTATGTTTATTTAACAGCTATTTAACATTGGAGCAAACATTTGCATATGAATGAGAGCATCACGAAACTTTACTCAAATGAAGATTACGGAAGATTTCCAGTAACTTTGAAGCAGGATATCATCTTTTCATGAATCTTTGTTTATTGAGTCTCGATGGTAAGCTAAATTAGGTTTGGCTTGTTGCAATGAAAGAAGGACTTCGAATGGTTCTTGTCTTTGGATGTTCATGCCCAATGGAAGAAGGTGTTGGGATGTCTCGGTGCTCGTTAGCCTCCGTATCCATTGTCACCTCACATTTCTTTTTCCACACCGGCGTGGAATCGAGGTCCATCGTATGAGCACCTCAACCGATTGTGAATGCCTGGCTTTTTTTCCTTTCTTGGGTTTGGAATGGTATAGCTTTGGTAATGGAACTTGACCTTGAAGTTTGGTTGGTATTGCCTAAATCAACACACTTTGTGCAAAGGCTGTTAACAAACTTGTAACATTTGCCATTTGATTTGCAATCCTTGATTTTGATTTTTTGCACATCTTCCATATTGCATCGTTTTTGCTTTGACGTAGCTTTTTCCAAAATTTGTTTTTTAAAACACTATATGTTGGAGGTTGGTAGGTAAAACTTCATTGTTTGGTGGTTGTATGGTGGGAGCTTGATAAACTGTTTTTTGTGTAGTTGACCGGTTTTATTAAAGTTTCCTCCAAGGTTTTGTTGAAATTAGAATTGGTTCCTTTATAACGTTTTTGGTTTGTGTTTGGACATTCTTTGATTTGAAACCCGTGGCTTCATTTCCTTGCCAAATTGGTAGGTTGGTTTTCTTGGAGAAAATATTCCACGCTTGCTTTTGTTGAAATTGTTGTAGGTTTCATGAAAAACTGGAAAATCGTTTCACCTCGAGTCAAACGGACAATGATAAAAAATAGTGGGTTCGAACCACAAGTAACACATCTTCCCTCAACTGCGTTGACTGATGCAAGAGTCACTTATCCTCAGAGAATCGGCTATTTGTTTGCCTATCGAAAGAAATTATTAGAAAGGAAAATTTAGAAAGAGGAGCATCCGTCTCACTCTTTGAATCATTAGCACGACTTCGTGAATAACAAACTTTGACTTGCATTCAATAATTCGCTAACCTTCTTGAGCCATCTGTCTAAGAAATTGCCGACCTGCTGCAGAATCTAAGGGCAATCTAGATCGTTTAATTCAAGAATTGTAAAAAGTATCGAAGTTGGTGGAGTTCCGAGAAGCCATGGTGAGGGACATTGACGAAGGAGTCCTTTAAAAACCGTTCCCATGTGCTCCATTTTTTTTAAAAAAAAGGTGGGGGGCTTCGTTGGTATTAAGATAAAAAAGTACTGGATCTCATTCCGATAGTAAGTGGTTTTTGAAGGTGGGAAGTATTGGTTTATGAATTTTGAAACAAGGTCGTCCCAAGTGAGAATTGATCTAGGAGGTTCCTTGTCTAACCAATCTCGGGCTTCACCGTCTAGAGAAAATGGGAAAAGCAAAAGCTTTACCGAAGTGTTTCGGAACTTTCTGGATTTCTAACGTAGAAGTGACCTTATTAAAAAATCGAAGGAGATTGTGAGGGACTAATCTACCCGTAAAAACTAAATACTTTGCCACAAGATTGATTAAAGGATAGTAAGCTCGATATTGTTATGCATTGATTGTGGAATAACTTAATACATCTTCATACCCTTCGATAGGTGCTTGTAACATTTGGGCCATTGTTCGATTGTCGGCCATGGAACAATGTTTTTTGTTTCAACCAATTGGTTCACCGGAAGATGTTGTTATGTTGTCGACTTCTTCGAGATTGCGAACGATGCGCATAACAAAGAAAAACCTAACCAATTAAAAAACAAAACTTTTACTCTAAAATTTATATATTAAATTAATATAATTTTCAACCATTAATTATTAACGGTTACAACTAAATAGACTTAAACCAAATCATCAACTACTTTCACGGTAGCTCATGAAAATTTCTTTTCAATGTAGCCGAACTTGTAGAGACACAAAAGCAAGTGAGTTTAAATTTTGAATCGATTTGGGAACAATTGCAAGTTCACCGTAAATTGAATGATAAAAACGCTCAATAGAAAAGATATTATTTGTTGTGTCGATTACCAACTTTGTTTTTTTTTATTATTTATTTTTTTTTAAGGACAAATTTTTTTTATGTTTTTTGATTTTTACTATTTTTTTTTTTTTACTTATACTAAAAAGAAAAGGAAAATTTTTTATTTTATTTTTAATATTTTTATGATTTTTTTTTGAATTTTTTAATTATAAACAAAATTAACACCTATCGAGGATGAAAGATCGTCAACCAAATCAACAAAAAACGTAGGATTCGTAAACACAAGTCCCCCACGCGCCAAAAAACTTGGTTCACAGTTTTACACACGAAAAATATATATAAAATATAATACTTTTAAAAGAGAAATTAAGAAGATTACCAAGTTACCCTTGATAAAATTCACTCTCAAAAATATATATAATATAATATAAAATACGTATGTTTAACCGGGTAAGTATGATCACCCGGGTCGTTTCCCCAACGACTAGTGAAATTGAAACCACGTTTTAGGTTCGGATCCTGATTTGAATGGAACAAAGATATTTTGGATAAGCTATTATTACGAAATTAAGAAGCAACAAATAATGACAATTTAGCAAGTAGACAAATTTTAAATTCCTAAAAATGTAAACTAAAATTTCACTAAATAAAGAAAAATTGCCGAAAATTATTAAAAATAAAAGCCCTAATTTTTATCTTTTTATAAAAGTTTAATTAAAATAATTAAAAATTAACCTAATTACTAATTAAAACTAATAAGCTTTAATTAAAAACTTAACTAAATGGACTAATGGTGCAAAGATCTAAGAGACTAACGGAGAAACTAACAGATTAACGGAGGGACTAACTGAAAAACAACTAAGATCGAAAAGTTACACTTTCTACCCTGAGAATCTACCCTATCACAAATTAAGTCCCATAAGCCTACTAACAAATAAAAAGAGCATAAATAAAAAAACTCCCAGAAGCAAAGTTGTAAGGAAGCTAGGATAACAACTTTAACAACAGACTATAGAACTGGAAACTCAAAGATAATCTCCATAAAGAGCTTATTAAAAGCAGCTAACAGAAACATGGGTTTGGGCAATGTTTTACTAAAATAGCGATTATGAGCTCAAATTAAGCTTAAAGTGAGAAAGGAAAGTGGTTTCCCTAGGATCTTATGATGAGGTTAATCTAAACATGGCAAAGAAATTTAACCCAGAATAACTTTTAAAAACTACTGAAATTAAGCATGATTCGGGCAAACTCAAGTTAATAAGCAAAGGAGCACTAAATCCAAATGAGCTTAAAAGCTTAGAAAGCTAAACTAGACTCTAAAACTTTAAGGGTTTATAAAACTACTTAAAATCTATCTAATTAAGCTAGAAAATCTAGACCCATAAGCTAAATTAACAAATTTAAATCCTAAAGTTTCTAAGTACTGTTTTTGGCTTTTTAACTTTTTGACAGCAAAAATAAGCTAAGAAAATAAACTAGAAAATGAAATTTAAGACTTGTTCTATTTTAAGCTATAACTAGACTTTAAAATGCTAAAAGATAGGCTATTAAATCCTACAATCACTTGACTAAAAGTTAAATCAGAGGCAGCAGTACTAACTTGTTAGTTAGTACTGGTAGTGTAAATATCAGCAGTACTAACTTGAAGGTACTGCTGATGCAATTTGACTTTTAAGATCAGAATTAAACTATGAAATAAGCTAAGAAATATAAGCTAAAACTAAATTTAAGATAAGCTATAACTAAACTTAATCCTACTTGAATTCCTAGCTAAAAATTTAGGCTAACAGTACTAACTTATGGTTAGTACTGGTAGTGTAAAGGTTCAGCAGTACTAACTCTTGTTAGTACTGCCTAGTGTAAAATCAAGAAGTAACACTTATCCAAACACCCCTTTATCATTATGACAAATTAGAGAAAAACTTTTTTAAGAGAAATCTTAATGAAACAAGAACAAATACCAGATAAAAACTAGCTTAAAACAAACTTAGCAATCATGATTAAACAACTGAATAAGTAAAATTCTAAGATCTTAACTAATTAAGCTAATATTTTTAGATTTTATGAGTTTTTATGACAGAAATTAGTAACTAATGATCTATAACTATTTCACTAATAAGCAAAGAGAATAAGCAAATAAGCAGATCTAAACATAGCAAGCAATAATATCATTATTTAAAACTAGAATTTAAAGGAAAATGAAAGAGAAACTTACAAACTCCTCTAGCTAAACAAGAGGACCAATAAAGGCAGCTACAAGCTCCCTAGCTTATTAGATAAGCTAGGGTAAAGTCCTTGGGATCTCTTCCAAGTTAAGATCCCCTTCCAAAAGCTCTAATCCAATAAGATCCATGATAGATTAAACTGATTTAAGGTTTAGGTAAGATTAATTCTGAATTCAAATAGCTCTATTTCAGCTTATAGACTGAAAGAGCTTATGAGTAGCTTATGACTATTTAGCTTAACAGTTTAAAGTAAAAAGAGCTTATAAAGTAAATAAGAGAGCTTAAGAGAGATTAAAAACTTCTGAATTCATTGATAGAAAACTTGATTACAATATTTAAAAAGAAATTACAAAGTTTAAAGTAAAATTAAGCTAAAAATTAATCCTAAAAGCTACGTCTAAATCTAGATATCGTGTGTGTGAGAAGTGAGGCTCTATTTATAGCCTGCCTTGGATCCTTCTAGCCCTCTTGCCCTGCTCTCCAAACTTTCAATCTCAACCAATCATTTCTTCAATCATTTGAGCTTCATTTGTGGCCGTTTGATCAAGCTGTGGACACCTGAGGATTGCCAGCATGGCATTCTTTGATGTGACGTTTGTGCTTCTTTTGTGAGTATTTTAGTACAAAAACCCACATTCCATTGTGCTTCCTCAAAATCCACGTGAGCTTCTTTGATGGGGATTGGCCAATGGGAGGGTTTGGTGATGTAATTCTCTGCCATGTCAGTCCTTGTCAACCGAATTGTCCTTTGTACCCTCTAATTTTAAAAACCCCTTTGTTTTGAGCCAAGGGCACATTTGGGACGATGATGAACAGTGAATGGGATTTACCCGCCTTTTTATAACTGAAATGGGTAAAAACTCGTTTGAACTTTGGGACATAGCAACTTCAGCCCTCGTGTTCTTTCTCCCATTTTTTAGTTATAAATAACTTTGGGGATTTGCAAGATTGGTCCTTGTGGCTTCATAAAAGAGAAGTGGGCTAAGGTTTTGGGCTTTTCTAGCTTCGGCTTTGTACTCTTCTGATTCTCGTGTCCGTGCTTGCCCATTTTTGGTTGTTTTCTTATGATTTTTGATATATCCGTATCTGCACATACAAAACACAAATACAAGCATATTTTTGCCATTTTTGGTCTGTTTTGGTTTTAATTGGGTTATTTTAGGTATAAATGGATATGTGTATTCTACACTTATCATAACTCTTGGATTTCTGAATAGTGGTATCTGATGCAACTGTTTTCTTATGTTGTGTTGCAACAGATTTGTTCGCTTTTATCTTGGGTTTACTAGCACTAATAGGCACTACCTTAGGCTTCTTAGTTCTAGCATTCACGTCATTCAAGTATCTAGAAACACAAGCATTATGATTGGAATTAAATACACATTTTCCACACTCAGCACAAACAGCATTCACATGCGAAGTTCTAGAATTTGAACTGTCATTACACGCACTTACAGACTTTGTTTTCTTAGAAATACTAGAAATCCTATGGTGGTCTTCTACTTCCTTCCTTGTAAACTTCACTTGACTATTGTTTGGCACGACCTTATCTTTAACTTGATAGCTCTTAAGCGATGGTCTGCTAACACTAGTAGAGTGATTTACTCCTGTTGATGTAGACACGTGAGGATTAGTATTCCTAGAAGCATGAGGTATCTGAGGTTCTCTATTTTGTGTTATGCTAGTGGCAATTCTATACATTCCTGGTGTAAGCGTATTCGTGTATATTTCCGCTTGTTTTCTATTCTGTTGAGTGACTTGTTTAGATGAACCATCCGACACATTAGTTTTATTAACCGACTGTTTCATTTGAAAACTTCTCATTTCAGGAGAATTTGAAAAAGGAGTCGGTTTTCCTAAAACTGATGGTTTATCAAACTGAGTTTCTACAGACTTTCCTTTGCATTTCTCAGTGAGTTTCTTTAACTCACTTATTGCTATGTTCTTGTCTTGCATTTGAGCTTTTAAATCTTGTATTTCATGATATTGTTCACGTTCTTTTTGAAATACATTTAAAGCATTTTCTTTTCAAACTGGGTTGTTTTTCATCTGTTCTTTACAATGTTGTAAAGAAAGTTCAAGAGAAATCGAGTG
>BQNB010148593.1:0-16277 GCA_026074375.1 Tanacetum coccineum | reverse complement strand
TAATACTTATCTCTTCCTAAATCAACGCTAAATTGATAACTATTACTAAAGTTACAACAGACTTATCTGTCTGACCAAGCAGTATTAAATCTAATACTGCCCGACTTAAGTTAATGCTGGCAGACTTAACTTGCTCTACCAGACTTAACTTCTATACTAACAGTACTAACTATTCAGCTATCAGTACTAACTATAACTAACAGACTTAACTTTAATACTAACAGTATTAAGTCTGTTTACAATATTTTCCTAACAACCCGTTCGTTTGAAAATGTTTCCAAGGTCTCCAAACCTTATATTTTAATACTTTCCTTAATTTTTCAAAATTTCGACAAAATACCAAAAGTCCATATTTTCTAAGCGATCTCTAAATCTTGACTAAAGTGTGACCAATTTAACCATTTTCTATTTTCTACACTATTTATTAACCAATTTATCCGTTTTAATCATCCATATTATCAAGTTTTTTACCCATTGGGACCGAAAGCCCACGTTAGTCAATTATCACTTGTTAAGTCCAACATAGCCATTTTAAATCCCAATTGAGTCCATTAGTCCATTTACTAGTCATTGGGCCTTAGGCCCATTAAGGTTTTAATATATAGCCCAAAAAAAAAACTTTATATGTGTCCAAATCCAATACATATACATATATGCCAAAACCATTAAGCCGAAACTAGCATAAGCCAAAACCAAAATAAGTCAAACTCGAATAAGCCATGATCGAATAAACCAAAATCAAATAAGCTAAAACCCAAATAAGCCAAAACCTTATAAGCCTCAAAATAAGTCAAACCAAATAAGCCATAAGCAAAAATATAAGCCGAAACATAATAAGCCATAAGCCCAATATAAACCGAAACATAAATAAGCCATAGGCCGAATATTAACCAAAACACAATAAACCAAAACAAATAAGCTATAAGCTCGAATAAGTTAAACCCAATAAGATGAAATTAATATAAATGGGCCAAGCCCAATGTCCTTTTTCTTCTTTCCTTTTTGCCGAGACCATCAAAGCCCAAAAATACAAAAAAGCTCTTAATGAGCTTGTTTTTAAGCTATCATTTCAAAAATAAGCCCAAACAAGCACTTGACACGAAAGTAAATTTACCAACACAACCATAATTTAAAAGTGACTATTTCTTGTTCTTTTCTTTTTGTATTTGACGCAAACAAACACCCTTTAAACACACTTTTCGTTTTCAAGTTTTGATTTTTGTTTGATTTTTGAAAGTGTAAAATGTGTGTGCGAGGTTAAGAAAAATATACATGTACCATGCAAGGACCAAATAGCTAAAATTAAGCCTTGGTGTTCCCCTCTTCTTGTCCATAACCGGCCAAGGTATCCTAGGGTCTCGGGGTGGCTTCTTTTCGTGTCGGGTTCGCGTAAAACTCAAAAAAATTGACTTTAAAATATTTTCCGAAGTTCCGTAGTATTTTTATTGATCTTAAAAACATTTTTCCGATAACCTAGGTTATTTAAACGATATATTTCCAACTTAAACCCCCCAAAATTCATTTTGGACATTTAACAGACGTGTCAGGACCAAAATACGAGGTTACTTCAAATCAAACCGAAACCTTTCTCACATGTTTAAAAGTTTCCCGACTTCAAAAATACATCTTATCACTTTAGACTTCATTCACAAATTTTCACTTTTACGACCGATACGCACTTAACTTAAATTTCACGAAAACGCCCGTTTTCGGATAACTTTTAACTCACACCTCCACGATTTACGTTCTAGACAAATGTTACTTCAAATTACAAAATTACTTATTATATAAGTTCGTTATATTCACCCACGATTATTAAACCCGTTCTCTACTTAACTGTCATGTCAGTACGCGCTGAGTGAGGATTTCACAGAACACGGGAAAACTTCCCGGAACGCATTAAAATAACAACCTAAACACTTCGATATGAAAAGATGAATCAAAAGTTATTCACTCTCGAAACTCAAGACTCTCTCAACACCCGGTTAATCCAAAACCGTTTCACGCAAAATAAATCAACCGAAGTCAACTTTTTCAGCTTTCTGCCAATAAAGCTGACAAAATCAAAAGACTCCGATAGAAAATTACGATATTTTATAATACTTATACTTAACCCTGGACAAGTTACAAGTTATCACAGTCTAACCCCCTTAAAGTAATTTCGCCCCCAAAATTCAGCTCAAATCATCAAACAAAACAACGATCACATTTTGATTCCTTATCAATACGCACTAGTTCTCTACCATATCAGTCTCTTCAAATGAGGTTTCTTTCAATTCCCCCTAGAGACTTAGTTCTAACATTCAGTCTGTACACTTCCTTATGCTCTATCTAGATCTTGTCTCACACAACATGATAGTCTTTCCTACTATCTCCACAACTTAACAGTCCTTCCTAACCTTTGGGTCACATATTCGGTTGGGTGTCCGGATATGATCCAGTCCTCGACGTGACAACACAAATCTTAAAGCATTTGACGGAATCTAGTCCTTTGGTTGTTCTATTCGGTGGGTTTAGTCCTCCAAGAGGTATGTGTCCCACACATCACGACTCTTGCACTACTCTTTCAAGATCATCTAAGGTTTGCTTATCAAAAGTCTAGACTTTCGCAAATAGATATTACTTGCTTCAGGTACTTTGGGTTCTAACCCACTAAGAATTTAGAATATTCATCGGGGTCACACTATGATCGAAATCAGATTCCAACTTAGCTTACTACAATCACGTCTAAGTCTCCTCGCGACTACACAGGGTTTTTACCTAACTCTGCGTTCTTCCAACGCCACTGTTTGACATGTCACTTGAATATTTTTCAAGTTTTACATAGGTAGGGAAATAAATGTGTAAGAGGTCTCACAAGAATGGAAATCCTATCTGAGGTGAGTGACGAACCATGTCACTACCTGGCATAAACAACGACGTACCCAGGTACCGAAGGTATCAACTCATGCAATATAACGTACCACCATCCATTGATTTTCAAATTCTATACAAATCATTCTACTATCATCATAACTATGATTTTGATAAGAATCAACTACCGACTAATACTAATCAGTTCATATCTACTACCACTAAGACTACTCAGTTTAGATCTAACACTAACTGAAGCTACATGGTTTAGTGGTGTACAACTCCTAATCAAGACTCTTATATAGTCTACTACTCCCCTCTAAACTCTTGTCTCCTCTCCATCCTAGCAACATGATCTGTCAACTCCAATCGCTCACGCCTCTACTCAGCAAGCTGCCTCCTCAAATCCTGGTTCTCCCTCTGAATATCATATATAGCATGCCACAGGGCTGCCCTCTAGGCATCCGTCTGACCTACTCATGCCTCTAAAGCTAATATCGGCCTCCATATAGCACTAAATGTCATCGTAGCTCTCTCCTTCTCCCACTCTAAACTCCTAAACCTATACCTCTACGAAAAGATCTCATCTCTAACTGCCCCTGACCTAGTATACAACTCCCTTAAATCTCTATCATAACCCTCGAACAAAGTAGGTGGTAGCGCATCCAAACGCTGGGTATGATCATGGAGTATGCTCCAATGGAGCTCTAACTGTGCCCCTACCTCTAAAAACTGGTCCTCATCTACCGATATGGTGGCTGCTGGGGTAGCCACTGGCGAAGCTATGGGTGATGGAACTACCGGGGATAATGGTGAAACTGGTAAGGAACCAATCGACCACTCAGGAGATGGCAGTGTCTAAATAGGTGCAGCTAGTGGTACATAAGTTAGAATGTAAGTATAAACCCTGCCATCCTCGGGATCTACCCATTTAACAAAAGTAGGCTGTCTAAATGCAGATATCCTCTCTAGTCCCTCCTACTCTGGCACAGATCTAGAGCTCTGCCCTACCTCATACGTACTGGGTGCTATCTCCTCAGTCGACTCAAGGGTATGATGCCTAGCCGCCCCGTATCCAAAACCTAAAGGCTCGCTCACGGCTGTATCAACAACCAGAACTGCCTGCTGCTGACCCTCATGTGCAACCTCCTCCTCCATACCAGGACCCTTGTCCTCTAAACCCTGACCCTCGTCATCTAAACCCTGACCCTCGTCATCTAAACCTTGACCCTCGTCATCTAAACTATGTCTCTCTCTCTCTCTCTCTCTCTCGTCATCTGCATCTGAACTTTCATCCTCCTTAGTATCATCCTCCCCTAACTCGTCCCCCTCACTATCAGTATCTAATATAAGCTCAGATGTACCTCTATATCTCTTCCGCATTGGAAGGGTCAGAGATGATGATGGTGATTGTGTCTGTTAGGAATACAAAAAGTGTCGGTCACTTCCAATATAGCTAGTCGTAGCTCGTAGATTAATCATATGTAATGTTAGTAAGCTAACCGGGCCAAAGACACATGGAAAACCCATGACTAAGCCCATGGCCGGTCATAGCTAGAAGTATTTATACCCTCTCCACGTGTTGGTTGTTCATTTTCTCATATAGTTAATCTAATTGTTCTTTTTTGTTTCTCTCTCTAAGTGTTCATCAAACCACCTCTTTCTCTCTCTAAAACTCTAAACGAATCCATCATCTATATGTGTTAAGATATTTACAATTGGTATCAAGAGCCATGGGGTGTTTGTGAAGGTTTTGTGTGCGTTTGTTACCTTTGTTTACTCGTGTATCTTGGTTCGAACCATTCAAAAAGTTTTCATTTTTTAAGGGTTTAAAAACCATAAAGCTTTAAACTTTCTTTATTATGTATCTTAATTTAGGCTAGAAGTACAAGAAAATCTTTGAAAAACCATCAAAAACTTCATCTTTTTGAGTCTTTTTGGTTAGAAAAAGGATTTTGTACCAAGAATCTTGATTTCAAAATTTTCGTGTCAAAAACGTTAAAGTTTGTGTTTTTAAGGTTCTAATAGTCTTAGATAGGTAAGAAGTACAAGAAAAATTAGGTAAAAACATCAAAAAGTGAGTCTTTTTAAGATTTTTGGTTTTTGAGTTTCGAAGTGTATTAGGCGAATTATACGTGAAGGCGAGTTATACGCGTGTTTCTCTTCAGGCGAATTATACGTAATTTCAAAGGCGAAGTATACGTATTTGTTCAAAGGTGAAGTATACATATTTGTCAAAGGCGATTTATAAGCTAAGTTACTCAGGCGACTTATACATAACTTTCAAAGGCGATTTATACGTATCTTCCAAAAGCGATTTATACGTATTTTGTCTCAGGCAATTTATATGTGTGTTTCTCTCAGGCAAATTATACATTTTTTTCTTAAGGCGAATTATACGTGTTTTTCCACAGGCGATTTATAAGTAAATTTTACATAGGAAATTTATACGTTGTTTCTTAAGGCGATTTATACATCATCATTAGGCGATTTATACATCATTTGCTTGGGTGACTTATACGCTTTACTTAGGAGAACTATACACGTTCATTAGGTGAATTATACGGTTGTTCTTTGATTTGTAAAATCCCGTGAAAACTTGTTTTCTGGTTTTATTAAGAATTGTAAAATCCCGTGTATTCCAAAGACTCAACTTCATTAATCAAACCTCACTTTAACACAACAACCTCCAATCATTGTACGATCATTTTTTATTTTATCACATTAAAATGGATTCAATTATTCCACTTGGATAAAAGAATACTCTTGCGGAGTACATGATACTCTCCGGTGCTGATAATCGTCCACCTATATTGGACAAGGACCTGTAAGATTCTTGGAAAAGTAGAATGGAATTATACATGCAAAACAGAGAGCACGGAAGAATGATACTTGAAATAGTTGAAAGCGGTCTACTCATTTGGCCTACTATTGAAGAGAATGGGGTGACCAGAACAAAGAATTATGCTGAATTGTCTGCTGCTGAGAAAATTCAAGCTGACTGTGATATGAAGGCAACCAATATCATTCTTCAAGGTCTACCAGCTGATATCTATTCACTTGTTAATCATCACAGAGTTGCCAAGGATTTATGGGAGAGAGTTCAATTACTAATGCAAGGTACCTCTTTCACTAAGCAGGAAAGAGAGTGTAAACTGTATGATGCATTTGATAAGTTTACTCACATCAAAGGGGAATCACTTCATAAGCATTACTTGAGATTCACTCAGCTGATTAATGACATGAACATCTACAATATGAAAATGGAACAATTTCAAGTTAATACCAAGTTCTTAAACAATCTTCCACCTGAATGGAGTAATTTTGTGACTGATGTCAAACTTGTAAGAGATTTGCATACTACCAACTTTGATCAGCTTCGTGCCTATCTTGAATAACATGAACTCCATGCAAATAAAGTCTGTCTTCTGCGTGAACGCAATCAAGATCCACTTGCATTTGTTGCAAATCAGCAGATGACACCACCTCACTTCAACACTTAGCAGTCTTCATACAACAATCCTTAGCTTCAACAACAGTTTCCACCATCTCAATATGGATCAATTCATCCCACTCAACATTACTCATTTACTTATCCATCACAACCTCAATTCAATCATTCATCCGTTCCACCATCATATCCATATCAGTCTCAAATGAATCATCAAACCTCATCTGTTCCACAAATTGCTTATCAATCACCTCAAGTTTTTACACAACCAATGACTAAGTCACCTCTTGTGGACTCAGGTTTTGTTGTTGTTGTATTCTCTCTAGGAGATGATCCAATTGCTTGTCTCAACAAGGCAATGGCTTTTCTAACAACTATAGCTTCCTTAAGGTTCCCCTCAACCAATAATCAACTTAGAACTTCCTCGAATCCAAGAAACCAAGCCACTATTCAAGATGGCAGGGTCATAGTGCAACAAGTTCAGGGGAGACAAGGTAAAAGTTATTCTGGTACTGGTTATAAGAGTAATGCTACTAGTTCTAGGGGAAACAATGCAAGTGGATAGGCAAGGGTTGTTAAATGCTACAACTATCAAGGTGAAGAACATATGGCTAGACAATGCACTCAGCCTAAGTGACCAAGGAATGCAGCATGGTATAAGGATAAATCAATGTTAGCTGAAGCTCAAGAAGCTAGACAAATTTTGGATGAAGAGCAACTCACATTTCTTGCAGATCCAGGAGTTCCAGACGGTCAAGCTGTTCAGGCAATCATTCCAAACAATGCTGGTTTTCAGATTGAGGATCTTGATACTTATGATTTTGATAGTGATGATATCTCTAATGCAAAAGCGGTTCTCATGGTCAATATTTCCAACTATGGCTCTGACATTATCTTAGTAGTACCTTATTTTGAAACATATCTTAATGATATGGAAAATCAAAGTGTGCATACAATGCAGGATTTTGAACAATTACCAGTTGTGGATTTTACAAATAATGAGATACATAGTGATAGCAATATCATTCCGTATTCTAAATATTTGCAAGAAACACAACTGAAAACTATTCAAGATACTACTTTGGAGACAACAAGATTCAATGATCTTATTTGTGATTGAACAAATGTCGGAACAAATGATTAATCATGTAACTAATTAGGAAAAGGCTAATAAGGAACAAAATAATGAATTAATAACTGCTGAGCTAGAGAGATATAAAGAACGAGTCAAAACTTTTAAACAACATCTTAATATTGATTTAAGCAGTCGTGAAAAAATGATTGATTCTTAAATGGATGATATGATTATAGAAAAGCTTGCACTTAAAGAACAAGTTAACTCACTTGAAGCAAAAATCTTGCCTAAACAAATCAAAAGGAAAAGGAATGATAATTGTCAAACATACAACTGTATTTCTCAAAAATGAATCCAAAGAAAAAGAAAATAAATATATGGAAAATGAAATTGATTTGGATAAGAAGATAAAGGAACTTGAATAATATTATTCTTAAAGTGGGTCAATCTGCTCAAATAGTGCACATGTTAACAAAGCCTTAAGTTTTTTATGATAATATACACAAACAATCTCTAGGTTATCAAAATTCGTTTTATCTCAAGAAAGCTCAGCGGATTAAACCAACCTTGTATGATGGTATTGTTATTTTTGCTAAACATGTTGCTATGCCTGTGATTGACGATGAAGAGACATTGATTTTGGAAGAAGAGAGTCGATCAAAAATGTCTGAAAAAGAAAAGGATCCAGAGGCCATTAAACAAAACATTTCTCATAAACCTATTGATTATGAAAAATTAAATAGACTATCTGAAGATTTTGGGAAACGTTTTACTCCACAACAAGAATTGTCGGCTGAACAAGCTTTCTGGTTTCGTATATCCAATCCTACCATTGAATCTTCTAATAAACCACCTGTCAAAGTGGAAGTTCCCAGTGAACTACCTAAGGTGAGTTTGGTGAATGCAAGCCTTAAAAAGCTTAAATTCCACCTCGCCCAGTTTGACTCTGTGGTGAAGAAGAGGACAACACCTGATGCTCGTACAGAAGGTGAATGGGGGTTTGAACATACTAAAGCTGTTTTTAACAATGAAATTATTCCATTTCTAAAATCTTTAAAAGACATCTTCAATGTGTTTGATAAAGATCTTCTAAATGAAATAATGGAAGTTCAAACAGTTTTAACCAGATGGAAGCTATTATTCAACAATCTCCAGTTGACAAATAATGTTTGGAAATTACTAAGAAATAATTACTTTTGGAAAATGATCGACTCTTACAACAAATCATGTCTCAAGATATTCTTCTTACTATGATGACTTCTATGTCTTTGAATGGTGAATTTGTGACAATGGAAAGAAAGAGAAATGAATCTTGTGAAAGTTGTTTCAAACTTGAGGTGAAAACCGAGCTTTTGAAATCACAAATGCGCATAATGATCTTTTGAAAAGTTACTCACAACTTGAAAAACATTGTATTTCTCTTGAATTGTCAATACAACTTAATCAAGAAATTTTTCAAAAAGATGAATCTTGTAATAATCAAAATGCTCTTGAAATTCCAGAATATTTTGAAAATAATGATTTGAAAGCTCAGCTCCAAGACAAAAACACTACCATTTGTAAGTTGAAGGAAATGATAAAATCAATAAGAGAAAAGTCCAAGGATGAGAATGACAATTATGATTATTGTGAAATAGAGACCAAAAATGTAGAACTGGAAAATAGTGTGGCAAAATTGCTTTCGGAAAATGAGCGTCTTTGTAAAGAAATTAATCATGTGAAACAGGTTTTTAAAGATCAGTTTGACTCAATCAAAAAGACACGTGTTCGTACTACAGAACAGAGTGACTCTTTAATTGATAAACTGAACTTAAAATGTGCTGAAAATGAGGATTTAAAAGCTCAAATTCAAGATAAGGTTTTTGTGATAACATCATTGAAAAACGATTTACAAAAAATTGTTGATATTGCTGCACAAATACCATCTGCCAACACTATTGTTCCAGGAATGTTCAAGCTAGACTTAGATCCTTTAGCTCCTAGGTTATTGCAAAATAAGGAAGCTCACATAGATTACCTTAAGTACACTCAGGAACAAGCTGATATTCTTCGGGGAATAGTCGAACAAGCTAAAGCAAAACAGCCTTTACATAATGCGTTAGACTTTGCATGTATACATGCCTAACGAATTCAGGAGTTACTTGTATATGTTCGAGATACATTCCCTAATGCGATTAAACTTAGTGGGAAAAAGGTTGTTGTCACACCCAAAAACAATGTCAAGAAAGTTAGGTTTGCTGAACCTCTCACATCCTCAAGCAACATTAAACAGGTAGAGTCATCTATAACATCAGATTTTAACACACCTGTGTTATCTCTTACAGGATTGAAGTGTTCTACTAGTAAGTGCGGATCAAAGCCTACAGACAATAAAAAGAATGACAGGATCTCGCAAACACCAAGTAGGAATATGAAGAATAAAGTAGAAGCCCAACCTAGGAAAGTTAATAAAAAGAATCGTGTTGTTGAACCTATTCGTGATGTTGATGTTAAGCATTCACTGTTAAAAGCGAATTCTGAACTTATTTGTGCTACTTGTAAGAAATCTATGTTTGATGATGTTCATGATATGTGTCTTCTTGATTTTGTGGAAAATGTGAATAGCCGTGCTAAATCTGCTAAGAAACATAAAAACAAAATATTTGGAAACCTACGGGTCATGTATTCACTGAAGTAGAACTTAAGTGGAAACCAACAGGCAAAACTTTCACTATAGTTGGTAACTCGTGCCCTTTAATAGGATTACTTCAGCTAACGTAGTGCCTCCTAAGAAAACCACTTCCCACTCAGTTGAAACACAAAAACTAGAGCTTAAAGTCTATAATAGGAAACCCAAAAACATTAAAAATGTAGGTTCGAGTAAAAAGGCTAAGATTGTAGAATCTAACAATGCTAACCACTCAGAACCCAATCATACTTGGGGATCTAATGCTACAGATATTCCATCGTCTTCTTCTCTTGTCATGACAGGTTGTCCAAATTGTTCTCTGGTATCTGGACTCTGGATGTTCAAAACATATGACAAGGAACCGCTCTCAGCTCATGAACTTTGTTAGTAAATTTCTAGGTACAGTTAGATTCGGGAACGACCATATTGCAAGAATTATGGGGTATGGTGACTATCAGCTGGGAAATGTTACTATTTCAAGAGTATACTACGTTGAGGCGCTTGGACATAACTTGTTTTCTGTTGGTCAATTTTGCGACGCGGATCTTGAAGGCGCATTTTGGAAAAACACTTGCTTTATTCGTAACTTAGAAGGTGTTGATCTACTTTCCGGATCCCGTGACACAAATTTGTACACATTTTCTCTTGATGACATGCTTAAAACATCTCTGATCTATCTTCTATCCAAAGCGTCAAAGACTAAGAGCTGGTTATGGCACCGTCATTTATCTCATCTCAACTTCGGTACTCTTAATAACCTAGCTAAAGACGGTCTTGAACAAATTTTAGAAAGATCATCTGTGTTCAACATGTGCATTAGGAAAAAGCAAGAAATCCTCTCATCAACCCAAAGCTGAAGACACTAACTAGGAGAAACTATATCTTTTGCATATAGATTTGTATGGCCCAATGCGTGTGGCGAGTATTAACGAGAAAAGGAATATCTTAGTGATTGTCGACGATTACTCAAGATTTACTTGGGTCAGACTTTTGAGAACAAAAGATGAAGCTCCTGAGGCCATCATCAAATGCATCAAAAATATTCAAATTCGTTTGAATGCCACCGTTCATAATGTCCGAACAGATAATGGAACCGAATTTATCAATCAGACACTTCGTGAATTTTATGAAAATGTTGACATCTTCAATCATAGATCTGTTGCCTACACTCCTCAGCAAATGACATTTCAAAAGGCAAAAAAAAAAAAATGAAAAAAAAAAAAAAAGAAAAAGAAAAAAAAAAAAAAAAAAAGAACAAACTCTTATATAATTTCTCGTACAAGTTAATATTTTGTAGAGCTCCATTATTTTTAATGGCCGAAGCAATCAATACAGCTTGTTACACCCAAAACCGTTCATTAATCCACCTTCGATACAACAAAACTCCATATGAGCTTATGCAATATAAGAAACCAGATTTATCATTCTTTCATGTCTTTGGTGCACTCTGTTATCCTACCAATGACAATGACGACCTGGGTAAATTAGATGCAAAAGCTGACATTGGTATTTTCGTTGGTTACGCGCCCGCAAAGAAAGCGTTCAGAATCTATAACAAAAGAGCCCGAAAAATTATAGAAATAATTCATGTGACATTCGATGAGCTGACAGCAATGGCTTCTGAACAATTCAGTTCAGGAGCCGGGCTTCATTCTATGACTCCTGCTACATCCAGTTCAGGACTCGTTCCAAATCCTATTTCTCAACAACCTTGTATTCCACCAAAAAGAGATGATTGGGATCGCTTGTTTCAACCTATGTTCGATGAATACTTCAATCCTCCATCAATTGTTGTTTCTTCAGTTCAAGAAGTTGCTGCTCCGAGAGCTGTGATTGTAGCCGATTCTCTATTGTCAATTCATTTACCGATGGATCTCTATCACAAGAATTCCATCAACACAAAGAAGACAGAGAACATTCTCTAAACATTTCTTAAGGTTTTGAAGAATCCTCAAAACACTAACTTTTCGTGATGATCCACTTCATGAATCTCTTCATGAAGAATCAACTTCTCAAGGATCATCATTGAATGTGAGACAAATCCACACTCCATTTGAACACCTTGGTAAATGGACTAAGGATCATCCTATAGCAAACATGATCAGAGATCCTTCTCGCTCTGTCTCTGTGAGAAAGTAACTCCAAACTGACGCCATGTGGTGTTAATTTGATGCCTTCTTAACTTTGGTAGAACCAAAGAACTTCAAACAAGCAATGACCGAACTGTCATGGATTGATGCAATGCAAGAAGAAATTCATGAATTTCAAAGACTAGAAGTTTGGGAATTGGTGCCGTGTCCAGATAAAGTGTTATTGATCAAACTAATGTAGATTTATAAGGTCAAGACGGATGAATTTGGCGGGGTACTAAAAAATAAGGCTAGACTAGTTGCTCAAGGATTCAGGCAAGAAGAGGGAATCGATTTCGAGGAATCATTTGCACTGGTTGCTAGAATAGAGGCCATTCATATCTTCGTAGCAAATGCCGCTCATAAGAATATGACGGTCTACCAAATGGACGTCAAAACGTCTTTCTTAAATGGCGAGCTCAAAGAAGAGGTCTACGTTTCTCAACCAGAAGGATTTGTTGACCAGGACAACCCATCACATCTGTACAAGCTAAAAAAGGCCCTTTACGGTCTCAAACAAGCACCACGTGCATGGTACGACATGCTGTCAAGCTTCATAATCTCACAACATTTCACCAAAGGTGCAGTTGATCCAACACTCTTCACATCGCGAGCTGGGAATGACTTATTACTGGTACAAATTTATGTTGATGATATAATATTTGCATCCACTAATACTGCCATGTGTAATAAGTTTGCTAATCAGATGACCACTAAGTTCAAGATGTTAATGATGGGGCAGATGTCATTCTTTTTAGGATTACAAATTTCTCAAAGTCCTAGAGGAATCTTTATAAACCAATCTAAATATGCTTCTGAAATTGTTAAAAATTATGCTATGCTAACTAGTGATTCTGTCGACACACATATGGTAGAAAAGATTAAACTGGATGAAGATCTACATGGGAAACCAGTTGATGCTACACTTTACCATGGCATGATTGGTTCCCTCATGCATTTGACATCCAGTAGACCAGACCTTATTTATGCAGTCTACTTATGTGCCCTGTATCAGGCAAAGCCTACCGAAAAGCACTTAAATGCGGTTAAACGGATCTTTTGATACCTAAAGGGAACCATTAACATGGGTCTCTAGTACTCGAAGGATACCGGTATGTCTCTGACAGCATATGCTGATGTCGATCACGCGGGGTGTCAGGACACTAGACGCAGTACATCAGGAAGTGCTCAGTTCTTAGGTGAGAAACTTGTTAGCTGGTCATCCAAGAAGCAAATGTGCAATGCCATATCGAGTACAGAGGCTGAATATATTGCCTTATCTGGGTGTTGTGCTCAAATCCTATGGGTGCGTTCACAACTAATAAATTATGGCTTTCAATTCAATAAGTTTTATCTGTACTACGACAACAAGAATGCGATTGCTCTATGCTGCAACAATGTTCAACACTCACGAGCCAAGCACATCGATGTTCACTACCATTTTATAAAAGAGCAAGTGGATAATGGAATCGTGGAGTTATACTTTGTCCGGACTGAATACCAACTGGCTGACATCTTCACCAAACCTTTGCCACGGGATAGATTTAACTTCTTGATCGAAAAGTATGGTATGAGAAGTATGTCTCCGGAAACGTTGAAACGGCTGGCAGTGAAAACAGACGAGTGATGGTGGTAACTCATATCCTGTATCATATGTACATAAGAAAACATAAAAAACACAAAAATATTTTCTTTTAATATAAATTTTTCAAAAGCAAATAAAAAATGAAAAAAATCAGAATAATATAAAAATATGTATCTCTGGCATGTCTTCTGAAAATCGATAACATTTACGGCCTTAGAAATGTCATTCAATAATGATACGAGGCTGCAAATGAAGTTCGAGCAAAAGTTCAAAAGCTTTTAAAACATGCTAAAAATGGCTTGCTTATTTCAAATAGCAACCCGATCATCATCTTAAAGGCAAGTATTTCAAAATCAAAACTTGACCTCTCAACGAGAATTTATTCTCGGGCATGGTCTACTTTATGACCATGCAAAGGCTTGTGATTACTTTGCATCACAACCCAGGCTTCCTACATTCTATAAGTGTACGTGTCAGTGCGCTTATGTGTCCAAATAAGAGAAATCTTATTTATTGGGTGCTGATTTTCAAAAATAATATAATCATATATAGAAATTCATCAGAAAAATCATTTTCAAATACATTTGACCACTCAAACAACGACTAAAGCTCTTTAAATAAAAAACGGGTCATTGTTTGAAGGGGAGAAAATGCCAAATATCTTCTTCATAATTAATCATGTGATAATCGGAAAAGATTTTAAACATATCGGATAAATATTTAAAGGGGAGTTAATTAATTTTAGCTCAATCGGGCTTTATTTGTTATGTGTTTAATTCTTTAAGGGTATTATTGCAAAATGTGAGACTTTTTCTTGATTATTAACCTTTAGGGACTAGTTTTGCCATTAGTGAAACTACTTTTTGCCTTAGGTTAAATTCATTAGGAAAATAGAAGTATCACTAAACCTCAGGGGGCATTTTTGCCAAAACATAAAAGTTTTAAAACAAAAACACCCCTTTCTCGTTTCTTATACACACACGAACACACTAAACCTTAAACCTCCATTTTTGAATCCTTAAAACCTTCAAGAACTCGTTCAATCTTTGTTTTAATCTAAAGGTACACTTGTTTTAATGTTAAAACATCCATATATAAGACCTAATCGTGAAATTATGCTTGAAAAACCCTAAATTTCCACCTAACTTTCGTTACCCTAAAAAGTGGATGAAATGTTAAATTGATTGAGGGGTTTTGGTCCTATAGGGGTCTAGATGATGTACATATAACAGTTTTTAATGGGGATAACGTATTCACATGTTTTTATTGATTCTTGATGTCTAACTAGAGGCTAAATGGTCAAGAACTTGTAAAAGTTGATGGGTTTGGGTTTAGAACTGTTATAATGATTGTTTGTGTGCATTTGAGTGTTCTTAAATATGCTTATATGTTAAAATCTTGAATATCTTGGGTTTTCGTGTTTATGTGAGTCGAATAAGTCAAAAGGCAAGATTTGTGTGGTTAATTCATGAGTTAAATGTGTTAAAGTGTTTCCTAGATGCTATGAGATCAAGTTAAGATGGATAGCGATGCTTGAAAAAGTGTAAAATGTTGGTGTAAATGTTATATAGGCGAACTATACGTCTTTACACAGGAAAACTTGTTACACAGGCGAACTATACGTGTATACACAGGCAAACTATACACTAATGTTAACACGGGCGAATTATACATGTATTCATAGGCGAACTATACACCAGTGCTAATGCAGGCGAAGTATACACAAATACATAGGTGAACTATACATGTGGCTTAATACAGGCGAATTATACATAGTTGTAAAGGCGAACTATACGCATATGTCTAACACAGGCGAATTATACACATACTTAGGGCGAATTATACATGATTTTTTCTAGAAGAACTAATCTCGTAATCTTGGTGGTCAAATCTCGTAACCTAATCTAAGCATAATTAAACCTTAACTTATCACTTAGTGATTAATTTAGGTCTAGTTTTCCTTAGAAATCTTTAGTGATTGCCTTGGTTTCTATAGATTGCCTATAGTTAGTGTGATGTTTGATTATGTGTTTCTCCTGGTCTCATGTGTGTTAATCTTTTGCCTAGTATCTGTGTGCATAATTCCTAGTGTAAATCAGTCTTGCATCTATAATCATTCGTCATGATCTAGATTATCTTTCAATGATATATATATTTACTTGTATATGATCTGTATGGGAAAAATCTTAGCAGTATCATGTCTTCCATCACTACGCAACAAGCCAAACTTGATCTTGAACTTGTTCCTAAGGAGAAAATACTTGAGATTGGGAAATGCAATAGAAGACTCAATCCTGGAAAGATACAAAGAGAACCCACATTTCAAGTCGTTCTGGATGCTCTTGCTCTCACTCCATGTGTCACACCCCACCAAGGCGGAAACGCGAGGCGTAACGAGAAAGGATATCATCACAACACAATGGCGTCTATACATAGAATTCTATATGAAATAAATAAGTAAAGCATAGACACAAAGTGTCATAACAATACCCATAAAACTAACAAAAATCCAAAAG
>BQNB010148592.1:0-10149 GCA_026074375.1 Tanacetum coccineum | reverse complement strand
GTTTTTGTTTGATGAGTTGCGGGGTTAGGTTGTGAATGATGTTGTTACACAACTTAAGGTTTTTGATGAGTTTCCTCGAAGATGGGTGATGTTCATGAAGTTGGATGTTTATTTTGCTTAGAGTTGCTATGTTGCTATTTGTACCCTTGTATGGGCAAGCAAAGTTGTAAGCAGTGGGTTTCCAATCGTAAAAGTTAGATGATATTCAAAGCGTGGACCTAAGTTTGCATGGGAACGTGAGGACTATATGAAAGCTAGGTATCCCCAACTGTTTGTTGATGATACTGGTGAATCTAGTAGTTAAATCTCGGGATGAGATTTCCCTAAAGAGGGGATACTGTGACAACTGTGTTTTGAGCAGGTTAGTCAAACCGTTAGTTTTGACATGAACATCATTATGTGTTATAATAATTATGTGTTTATGTGATTTTATGTGAGTTGGCTACCAATCCATGGAGTGTGATCATCTCATTGGGATTGAGTTTATGGTTGTTATAGGCATTTCATTTTGTTCATATTTTAGTGACAGTGAAAATGATGGTATAATTTTATTGAGTGTACGTATTATTTTGTATACGTATTACGTATTTACGTAATTAAGTATTAGGAATTGGTAAGTGTAAGATTTAAGTTTAGAATTTAGTTAGTAGATTTTAGTATTAATAAATTAGAAAAAAATAAAATTTAGAAATGGAATTATTTTATAATCATTTAAATTAGTTTTAAAGTTAAAGGTTTTATAAATAAATAAAGGTTTTAAAAAATATCAAAAATTGAGGGTTAATAAGTAAAAAATAATATTAAAAAATAATAATAATAAAAAATATATGTATTTGTGTGGGATTCGGTCAAGAGAAAAAAAAGGGAAAAGGAAACAAAATTTTATTCGAATTATAACTCTAATTAGGTAATTATCTAAACCCTTTATATCAAGTCTATAAATACAAAACTCCAGTTTTTTTTCTTGTTTTGGTCGACCGAACTCAGCAAAAAGGAAAAAGAAAAAAATATTTTTTTTAGCAAAAGCTTGGTGGTGATTTGTGTTATCAAATCAAAGGTTTTAGGTATGTTTTTAAACCCTTTTTGATTCAATCTTCATTAGTTTTTCATGTAACAATTAAGTGGTGGAATTAGGGTTTTATAAAATCTATAAATTAATGTAATTAAACTAATTAGTATTGATTAGGGATGAATTATAAGCGCGATGGTGTGTTTGGTTAGGTTTAATTCGCGTTAATTTACAAGTTAGGGTTTGGCAGATTTTAGGGTTGTGTTCATCAGATGATATCTCAATGATAGTAACATGAAAATTGATGAATCTTATGTCCATCGATAAGTTCAAAGAATCTACTTTTCAAAAAGTCCGGCCTCGAATGATTTTGAGTTCTGGAAGTTAGTTAAATAGTCGTTGCAAGAAAAATTGTCAAAATAGTAAATACGGGTCAGATTTAGGTCAGAATTAGAGAGGTAAAACCCCTATTTAAAATTCTAATTAAGGTTAGCCAAAATACATACGTCAACTTCAATATGTCTATTAAGTTCCCTGTAAAAACTAGTCTCTAAATAGTTGCCTAAGTATGGTTAGCAAGGTCAAACATTTTAGTGGGTACTTTTGAATTAGGAATTTATTTGAGGTACTTGTACACGTGGTATGTCTTTGGGGAAAAATCACAATAGCTCACAACTCATTGGGGAGCTATGGGATGTAAGAGAACTATCAATTAGGTTTTTTAGTATTTTATTTGTGGTCATGAAGTGACTACAAATTTCTGCCGGAAACTGAAAAGTTGGAAGTTAATGGTTAAGGTTTTATAGAGTATGAAAATGATTTGGGAGATGTATATAAAGGATTATAAACTTAGTGTAAAGTTTAGAAGTCCATCATATGATTGTTACATTGGCTAGGGCATTTATCCTAACCGAGTGTAACTTGTGTTTTTGTTGTGTTTAGATTGTGTGCAAGATTTTGTCAAGTAGTTGAGCATCAGGTGAGTTTCATAGTCCATCTTTTCACATCGCTTTTAAATTGGGATGGAAATAATGCAAATGGATTTGAAATATTCTAATTACTATGATTATGTGTCTTTATTTTGAAAGTGTATGGACTTTACTTGGCTATTGTATGTTACGTGCTAAATGCTTATGTGTATTTAAATCAGGGGTAACGTTCCTACCTATTTGTTGTGATATTGGATCGGGGGTAATGTTTCTACCCATGTGAAGTGCTGGTTTTAATGGATCGGGTGTAACATTCCTACCTAAGTTTTGATACTTGTTGGATCGAGGGACACGTTCCGTTCCCATGCTCATTATGGTTACATTTGCATGTTAGCTTGTATGATAGTACAGTAATTGTCCTGCCATGTTTTGTTTTTTTTATAATCACAGTAATTGATTTAAATCTTTTGTATTGGTGTCGTAAAACCTATGACTCTCACCAACCATTGTGTTGACGGTTTTAAGCATCATTTTCAGGTGAGCATTAGGAAGGTGTTGAAGTTAATAAAAGTGGCTAGAGAGACCATTAGGCTGGCATTGGAAGTTCTCATTTTATTTCGTTTCATATTTGTTTGCATAAATTCTTGGATGTTATTAGTTTAATAGGTTTGCGAGACATTGTCTTTGTATTGATGAGACCCCTTTTTCTTTAATACAAGATGCAGTTCCTTGTTTTCGGTATTGTCATGACATATCGTGTCTTTTATATTTAGTTATGCATGTAGTGATTCTCTTTTTTGACACCATTATGTTGTGATGATATCCATGAAGTTACGCTTCGTGTTTCCGCCTTGGCGGGGTGTGTCATTTATCAATCTAATATTGTATATGTTGTGGCTTAAGCTCAAGTTATCCCGAGCCTGACCCATGATCAAATACCACACGGCCCAAAGAAAGCTTCATAGGCCGGCCCATATTGTGATATAAATACCCCTCTCTAAGTGTGGAGAGGGTGTTGGTTCTCATTTGTATTTTCACACATTTGCTAGAAATCAACCATATCTCTTTCTTTCTCTACTTTCTCTCTCTAACCTCTCTTTACTTTTCTTTACATCTCCTATCTTATTTTCTTGTGTTAACATGGTGAAGTGAAGTGATTCTTGGTGCTAACAAGTGGTATCACGAGCCTCTGGTGGGTTTAGTGGTTAAGTGGTTTATGCTTATTTAAGCTTATTCGGCCTATATAAGCATTCTTATTTTGCATTTCCTTTTCTTTCTATTTTCTAATTAGTCCAAAAGCTTAAATCTTATTTTGGCTTTCTGGGCTTACATTTACTTTGGGCTTACATACGTTGTTTTATTTGCTTGTAACTTATTAGATTCGTTTAGCATATATACCTTCTTTAAAGTGTCATGTTCTTTAGTTTCTTTTTCAAACATCATAAAGTTAAGTCACTTTCTTATTTGCTTTTTCAGTTCTTTTAATAGCTTATTAGACATGAAAAAGTCTCTTTGGTTTTTTACTGTTTAGCTTATTCTTATTTGGCTTACTTTGTGTGGCTTATATGTGGGGAAAAGAGCTTTTCAAAAGCTTTTTGGAGCTTATTACTACGTAGGTTTCTTTCATTTTTTTTGAGTTCTAGCTTATTTGCCTTTAAAAAGCTTTAAACTTTTACAATATAATAGTTGTAGCCTTTTCGTACCAACTTTTTCGTGGCTTATTCTTGTGGCTAAAAAGCTTATTTACAAGCTTTTCGGTTGGCTTATCTTGTTTGTGGTCTCCAAGGTTTGAACTCAAGACAAGAAAGAAAGGACAATTTTTTTTTGTTATCCGTTTATGCACAAGACAAGAAAAGTACAAGTACGTTTTGTCTCTATTCAGGCGATTTATTCCATCGAGCAACATAGGGCGATTTATACCATACACAAAAGAGGGCGATTTATACCATTCACCAAACTTCGGTGATTTATACATCGAAGAACTAGGGCGATTTATACAAGTCTAACTAGGGCGATTTATACAAGTCTAACCAGGGCGATTTACACATCAAAAAATACAAGGACGATTTATACCGAGCATCCTTAGGCGATATATACGTCCTTTACTTGGCGATTTATTCCAAAGGAAAGGCTAGGCGATTTATACATAAGTATAAAAGGGAAAACGTATTCGTTTCGAGTTGTTTTGGGTTTTTCGGTGTCGAGTGTCGGTTGCTTGCGGGTCTTCTAACTTATCTCATTACGATCGCGGTCCTTCAACAATCATCGTAGTAGATTTGGTTTTTATCGACGATAACCATACAAGTCCGCAAGAAGCACAAATCAACGTTACCTATTTACGAGTTTTAAACGAAGAAGATAATAGAAATGGAGGGAACACTGTTAGGAATAAAGGCTTCTCAAGATTCTACTGTTGGGTAGAAAAAAATACTACTGGTGAAGATTAGAGAAAACAATCTAAGTCATTAGTACTGTTAGTATAATAGTTAGTGTTGCCAGTACAAAGTGTTATTACTGTCAGTTTATTAGTACTGTTAGTTATAATAGTTAGTACTGCTAATGTGATATGCATGAGATATATTAGGAATAGATATGAATTATCCGTAGACGCGTTTTGTAAGCCCATTAGGGTTTCTTGGTGTATAAAAGAAACCCTAAGGCATAGTTAGAGATATAGATCTAGAAGTCATTTCTCATAATTAGAATTCATAGTTACAAGGTTATTCTGTAACTTTTATTGTGTTCAATATATTAAAAGTTTAGCAAGATCTTGTTTTACTGTTTCATTGTTCTTCTTAGTATTACAAACTAGTTTCCGCATAGTTTGAAGTATTCACAATCTTAGCTTCTATTATAGTTGTCTTGGATCTATCCAATACAACTAAGCTTTAACAAGCTAAGTAAGATCTGTTCAAAAGGGATCAACAAGTGGTATCAGAGCTTGTTGAGAAACTTTGAATAAGAAGAACTCTAACTCTACTCAAGATCTGTTAGTCAAAGAAAAGATGGAGTCACAATCAGAAACTACCCAAACGGTGTCTGCACTAAAACTTCTAGTACTCAAAACTGAGGAGTATGATCTATGGAGCATGAGGATGGAACAATACCTTACTTTCACTGATCATGCCCTTTGGGAGGTAATAGTAAATGGTGATTCAGTTTCACCAATTGCATCAGCTAGTGCTGGTGCTGAAGGTCCTATTCCTCCTAAAACTGCTGAACAAAAGCTAGCAAGGAAAAATGAACTAAAAGCAAAAAGCACTCTTATGCTAGCCATTCCTGATGAGCACCTACTGAAGTTTCATGCCTGCAAGGATGCAAAGTCCCTATGGGAAGCTATCAAGAATAGGTTTGGAGGCAACAAGGAATCAAAGAAGATGCAAAAGACCATTCTCAAGCAGAATTATGAAAACTTTGTTGCATCAAGTCAAGAAGGACTAGATAAAACCTATGATAGGTTTCAAAAACTCATCAGTCAACTTGAAATCCATGGTGAAGTTATCTCTCAAGAGGATGCAAATCTGAAGTTGTTAAGAAGTTTACCATCAACTTGGAACAATATTGCTTTAATCATGAGAAACAAATCTGATCTAGACACATTGAGCATGGATGATTTGTATAATAATCTGAAGGTGTATGAATCTGAGATCAAAGGCCAAACAAGTTCAAGCTCAAATTCTCAGAATGTGGCCTTTGTTTCCTCTAATAACTCCAGCAGCACTAATGAAACAGTTAATACTGCTCATAGTGTTTCTGCTGCTAGTTCTAAGGATCAAGCTTCTACTGCATCATATGCTGATGATGTTATGTTTTCTTTCTTTGCTAACCAATCTAATGCCCCACAGTTGGACAATGAAGATTTGGAACAGATTGATGTTGATGATCTTGAAGAAATGGATCTCAAATGGCAAGTGGCAATGCTTACCATGAGAGTTAAGAAGTTCATAAAGAAAACAAGAAGGAAGTTGGATTTAAATGGTAAAGAGACTCTTGGTTTTGACAGGACAAAGGTTGAATGCTACAACTGTCATAGGAGAGGTCATTTTGCCAGAGAATACAGGGCACCAAGAAATCAAGGGAATAGAAATAGAGATGATCCAAGAAGGAAGTGGTGAAGGTGGTGCTTGAGTGTAGGCATTGGAAGGGTTATTGTGTGTATTAAGAATGGTTGAGATGTTGTGAAGTGAGTTGATCATCTCATCTCTTGGAGGGTTATAGGAAGGTGGTGAGATGGATTGATGATGAGTTTGTGGAGGAAGTGGAGGTGATTCACTTTGGAAAGAACATGATGGTTTTAGGTGGATGTTTTGCGCTTCCACACTTTTTAACGACTATTCTTGGTTTTTAGAGAAGTTTTGGGTGGATGGTTTGAGCAAAGCATTGGTGTGATGAGGGAGGATGGATGAAGAGAATGAAGATGATAGTGAGAATTGGGTGATTAAATAATGGTAAAGATGGTAAAGCATGGTTTGGATAGAAGAAGATGCAAAAGATGGTTTGGCTGGAAAAGGAAGTGCCGGCTTAAGACTATTGGTAGGAGGGTCAAAGGTGCAGAAAATGATGCAATTTTGAAAATTTTTGATCCCAACTTAAGATCGATTCCTTAGCTTGTAAAGGTTAAGTTACTTTGTATAGATCTAAAATAACTATGGTAGAAACTTTGTAAATACTAAAGAGTATGCGGAATCTACTCTTTAATATTTAGAAGAATATTAATAAAATAGTAAACTGTATGAACAATATATGAACAATGATATTACAAAAAAGCTCCAATATTATTATCAATAATTACTCTGTGTAGTACTAGGGTTTACAACCTTGAAGCTATATATGAAAACGTATGAATATGTGTGAATTTTGGTACATTAAACTCTATACCCTAGGACCTCCTTTTATACACCAAGGATAGTCCTTAATGGTTACAATATCTTTTAAGTTATCATGATCTTCTAAACAAATAACTTATACGTATCTTTTAAAAAAATATCTCATACTTATCCCGTAAGTAATCTTGATAAGCAATCTTCATATTTATCCTTCTACCAGTAGAAACTCTTCTAGCAGTTGTAATCTTTTCAGTAGTTGTAACTAGCAGCATTAACTTTTATTCCAGCAGCACTAACTATGTACAAGCAGTAGTAATTACTTAGAATATTTTCTTCATTCTTCATCAGCAGTACTAAGTTACATTAGCAGTACTAACTTTATGCTAGCAGTTGTAACTTTACTTAAGCAGTACTAATCATACACTAGAAGTACTAAGTTACACTAACAGTAGTAACTTTTATACTAGCAGTATTAACTACTTAGTAGTATTTCTTCTAAGTCTCTGAGCAGTCTTAACTTCCATTAGCAGTAGTAATATATACTAGTAGTAGTAACTCTAACCTTAGCAGTAGTTACTTCCAAACAGTATCAAGAAGCTTTTAATCCCAACAATCCTCCCCTAAACTTTCTATTCTTCTTCTGAATCTCAAGTTTCTTCATTAAAAGTCTTCACCATCACCAGGAGGATGCATTCAAACACTTCCAGGATTCTTGCACTATTTTGTCATAAGCTTAAGAAGTTGATAGCACATCTCATTCCACTGGTCAGTTTGAAGCTTCTTGTTGAGCAATTATGTAATAGTTGCAGGTGTGAGTGGATAGTTTTTCTCTACCAGCATAAAGATATGCAAATTCTAAAATCTCACAAAATGAACTCCACTTGAAGAAAATAGCTTCCAAACTGTCACATTGTATCCTTGTAGATTTCTCCATACTTTACTTTCTACATCTGGTTCAAACATCACCTTCAGATCACCCCATAACACTTTTTTATATGCCTCCTCTAGCCTTGAATTCCCATGTTTAGCTTTAACCAACTTCTAAAGTGTTTCTAAGTCTTCTCTATTAATATTCTAAAGCATCCTAATCATTAATGAATACCTCCTTGAACTTCCATCAGCTCTGATGATTCTAAAGTATCCCATCTTTCCTTCTTTGATGATTTTCCAGTCAACAATGATTAGGGACTTAGTAGCTAGTGGTATAGCATCCTATTTTACACTCACATCAGGATCATTCCATTAAGCTCCTTTTCATTTCTGCTTCATGATCCACTTCAGCTTCTACATTTTCATCTATCTTTTACTTCTTTGAATTACCAGACTCAAGTTCTTATCATGTTCTCTTCTTACTTCCTTCTACCTGACTTTTACTTCCTTACACAACAACAAATGAATCTACCCACTTCATAGTATTGTCAAATAACATCTGAATTTCTTCAAAATTTTTGTTCTTCAACTGACTATGTTTGTAATTAGCTATATTTTTCAAATAAGTACACATTTGATTCCTCTTTTGGGCTTTAGTTGGTGGTTTTCTTCTGATCTCTTCAGCTTTAAGCTTTGCAAAGTGCTTCTTCCTTTTGTCCATGAGCTCTACAAACAGTTTTGATTTTTCTTCAATGGTCAGCTCTCCATGTTCTTCTGCTTGTAGTCTCTGAGCTAACTCATAATCTGCCTCCATCATAGCTTGAGTATTATCCCATGAAATTAAGTTATCCTCTTCTTCTTTTTGTCTTGCCAGCCTTTCCTCTTCTTCTAATTCAGCTTGCAATTCTTCTTGAAGTCTTTGAGCAATTTCTTCATCCACTAAAATTTGATCTTTCTTTTTCAAAGGCTTCTCAGGTTCTATCATCTTTGCCTTGCCTTTGTCTTTAGCCTGTGGAAGTTGTGATGTTTGAGAAGATGATGTTGTTGTTCTAAATTCACTTGGCTCTTGAACTACAACTCCTCTAGCCTTGGGTCTTGTAACAGCAGTTGTAGTTGTTGTAGCAGCAGTTGTAACAGCCTTAGGTTTAGCTGCTTTGATCTCTATTAGGGTCTGAGCCAGAGTTAACTCATCAACAGTTGTTGTTGTAGCAATGGCAGTAGTAACTTCAGCAGTACTAACTACCTTTTCAACCTCAACTTCTTGCTCATCTAAGACTCCCGTATCAAACATTAAATTATCATCATTACTCTCTTGAGCCTCATTAACCAAAGTAACCTCTGCATCAGCATCAAGATCAACAATTTTCCTCCCCTGTTTGGATGCATCCTCCTGAGCACCCAAACCTTCATCTTCAAAGGAAACAACTTGAGCAGATCTACCAACCTTCCTTAACATTTTAAGCCCTGGAGTTCTTGCCTTATTCCTCCTCTCTAGCTTCTTGACCCTCTCCTTTAATTTAGTAATCATTACAGCTTGAGAGGTCTTTGTGTTCTCCAAGTCAAGAACTCTTTGTGACAAGTTGGTACAAAGTGCATCAATTCATTTAGTTTCAATCTATCCTCACCACTGAGTAGTAGATCATTGGAATGTACAGGTACATGCTCCTCATTGGCAGCCTCATCAGTGATAGGTTCTGTAGAATCACTGGGTTGAGGAACCTTAGTGTCTTTCCTCTGTTTCCTTCTTGGTTGTTTCTTCTGGGGCTGTGATGTAGATGGTTGAATAATAGTGGGTGTGTGTTGAGGATCAGTTGGTATTTCTGAACCCTCACCTAATGCTTTAGGAGCTTGAACCATCATAATTTCAAATAAAGGGGTAACCCTCCCAGAAAAACCTTTTCATTCTCTCTTTATATTAGCAAAGAACTTCTTAGTGTGAGAAGGTGTAACATAAATTTCTTTATGTTTGGTCATTCCTTCAACTTGTTTATTCAGGAACACTTGCACAAACCTTGGATACATTAGAAATTTAACTCCACCCTTCAAGTTCTTTACCATATTATCAAAAATATACTTGGAAAAGTTGAATTTTTGGTTTGTGGCAAGACAGATGATAGCAGAGGCCATAGTGCTACTAAATTCGTTCCAAGTAGTAGTCTTAGCACTAAGGCATTGTAGAATTGTATGGATAAGAAATTTCCATTGAGGTGAAAAGAAAGCTTTATAGAATGTAAGCTTTTGTGTAAGATTTTCATACTCCATTCTTTCTAGTTCTGCAAAAATGGTAGCATTGGGTAGACATTCAGTACCTTTAGCATCTTTTAACTGAAGAGCTCTTCTCACACTCGTCTTAGTGACGATCACCTTCTTCCCATCTACTAAGGCTTGTATCTGCACTTCCCCATTGACAGTCTTTGCCTTAGTAGTAGCCCAGAACTGCTTAATGCATGGAGTATAGATGGTGGAATTCACCGTTAGCGCATATCTGATAGAACTTGCATTCAGAAAATCAATA
>BQNB010148591.1:0-16278 GCA_026074375.1 Tanacetum coccineum | reverse complement strand
TTTTATAAAAACAAAATACAAAAATATAAAATCTTCAAAACCAAATAAAAAATTAAAAAATGGAAAAATATAAAAAGAGGTAATAATGGCATGTCTTCTGAAAATCGATAACATTTACGGTCTTAGAAATGTCATTCAATAATGATACGAGGCTGTAAATGAAGTTCGAGCAGAAGTTCAAATGTTTTCAAAACATGCCAAATGGCTTGCTATTATTTCAGATAGCAACCCGGTCTTCATCTTAAAGGCAAGTATTTCAAAAAGAAAACTTGACCTCATAACAGGAATTTATTCTCGGGCATGGTCTACTTTATGACCATGCAAAGGCTTGTGATTACTTTGCATCACAACCCGTGCTTCTTATATTCCATGAGTGTACGTGTCAGTGCGCTTATGTGTGTCAATAAGAGAAATCTTATTTACAATTGGTGTTTGTTTTTCATGAATAAAAACATTGCTTCATCAGAAAAAGTTTTTAACGACATTCGACTTCTCAAACAATGACTACATCTCTTTAAATAGAAAACGGGTCATTGTTTGAGGGGGAGAAAATATCAAAAATCTTCTTCAAAAGGTCACTTGGTAAAAGGGATAAAGGTTTTAAACAATAATGGAATATCATTCTTTGGAAAAGTTAATTAGGTTTAGCTTATGTGTGCCTTTCATGTTATTTGTTTATGCCTTGAGTGATAATATGTGCATGATTAAGTTGTTAGGTATATTAGTTAAACCTATATGGACTAAATGTGCTATTGTACTAACTTCTTTATGCTTATACAACTTAATATCAAAAATGCTAAAGATATGAAAGTTTAGGGGGTGAGAGTGTCACAAAACAAAAATTGTTTTATAACACCCACCCACCCTTGACTCATTTCCCACACACACTCACACACATACTTGTTCTTCACCTTCTCACGATCGCCACAACCTTCATCTCGTAATCCATACCAAATCGTGCTTAAGGTATAATTGAAACTATGATCCTTACACCCAATGAACTCACATCTCGAACGAATTACATTTTTACAAGGATTTAATTTTGAAATCCCTAATAATCAAATTAGGGTTCTTCAAAAATTAAAACTAAATAAAAACTTAAATTAATTGAGGGGCTTTGTTCATAAATAGGTGATAATGACACGTTTGTAACAGTTTTTAATATGGATATCATATGAGTTTGTTTTGATTGATTCTTGATTTCGAATTTGTGTGTTCTTAAGAAAGAGTGCAAAAGTTTATGGGTTATGCATTGGATAAATGATTTATGTGTGAATGAATGTGTGCATGCTTTGAAACTCAAATATAACATGTTTGATTCTTGGTTATTCATGGTCTTTTGGATTTGAATGTTCGTTTGAATGTTTTTGCTTGAATCCGAGCTTCTAAGTTGCAAAAAGTTGTTCTTGTGAATGATATAAAGATAGATGAGTGAACGTTAAGGGTCAAAACATCTTAAACTCTACAATTAAAATTCAACATTTACGTGTTATTCGAATTTTCAATTCTAGTTTTCTACGAATTCGTAAGGAGTCTTCATAATCCGAATTTACAGAATACCATTGGTGTCCGAATTAGCAGTTTGACGTAAGACACGAAGTTGTAGATTACCAGTAGTATCTGAATTAGCAGTTTGACATAAGACACGAATTCGCAGAATCCTTAGTATCCAAATTCGTAGATAATCTTTAGTATACGAATTCGCAATCACCCTTAACAGTCCGAATTTACAAAATGTATTTGGTTTTGAATTTGCAGTCTATGCGTCTTCCGAATTTGCAGATGTTAGTTGTCCTCGAATTCACAGATCTCTTTGACATCTAAATTCGCAATAAATCCTATGGTGTCTGAATTAGCAATATCCTTTAGGGCTCGAATTCGCAATAAGCCTTTACAGTTCAAATTTGCAATGTGATGTAGGACACGAATTCGCAGTGTGCCTTCAGTATCCGAATTAGCGATATGATGTAGGACACGAATTCACAGTTTTCACTTAAAATCCAGTTTCAATCATGCTTAATGGATTCAAAAAGGCTAATTATCAGAAACACATAGATTCTAACCAAAAGGTGTCTTAAAACTTGTGTTAGATAGCAAATTTAAAATTGATTATCTTTGAAATCTAATCAAGTTAAAATTGTATTAATTCAACTAAGCCAATTTAAGTTCACTCTTTCAAATGGTCTCTATATATAGTGTTGTCATAAACTTGGTTATATATAAACTGTATTGACTCTTTCTTAGCAGAATCATGAGTATCACTAAAGGACAACAACAAGCTTTGGACGATGCTCTTGTTCCAAGGGAACAATGTCTTAGAATTAGCAGTTGCAACTACAGATTTAGTACCATATTCAAGCCCAAGGAACCCACCTTTTAAGTTGCTTTGGATATTCTCACTCTCACTCCTTTTTATCTAGCCTTCTTGATCATAGCAAGTGTCCTTGCCATCTACATGCAGGAGTTCTGGGCTACAGTTACCTATCAAAAGCATCACATAAGATTCAAGATGAACAAGAAGAGCTATTCCTTTTATATGGAAACTTTTAGAAACATGCTTTTGATTTATCCAAAACTTCCTGGATAGAAGTTTGTAGATCCTCCATTTGAAGAGGAAATTCTAACTTTCATTAGAGAACTTGGCTACCCTGGCAACATCAAATTACTCTCTGATGTCAAATTTTATACGTTACCTCAACCTTGGAGAACTTTTGGAACCATCATCAACAAGTGTCTCAGTGGTAAAGTAACCAAAATTAACACACTTCGTCTTTCTAGGGCTCAGATACTTTGGGGATTGCATCACCAGGAGAAAGTTGACTATGTTTACCTTCTTTAGGAAGACCTAGTTTTTCAAATTGAAAACAAAGAGTCAAGAAAGAACAAATACATGTTTTACCCAAGATTCACAAAAGTTATCATCAATTACTTCATGTCACAAGACCAATCCATTCCAAGAAGAAACAAGGTAGACTGGTACATGGCTAATGATGATCTTATTCTCACAACTATGAGATTCATCCTCAGCATGAAGTTGTTCAAAGATACGGTGCCATTCTTCTAGACTATCTAACCAATCTAGCAATAAAAGAATCTAAAGCGTACAAGACTTACCATGATCTTGCTACTGGAAAGGTGCAACTAAAACCAAAATATGTACGTTGATCTTCCAGGACAAAGTCTGATGAAGCACCCAAGCCTTCCTCAGGTAAAAGAGTCAAAGCAACGGCTAAGGTAGCAAAGTCTAGAAAGAAAAATCAACCAGCTCCTGGATTGAAAGCTCTCTCTGACATAGCATTGACTAAGGCTGAACAAATGAAAATGTCCATTGAAAGAAGCAAAACACAACTTCACATCTCTCAACCTAGCGGTTCTGGTGCACATGAAGGAACTGGTGTTACACTAGGGGTTCCCGATGTACCTATATATGGATCTGATGACGAGCAACTATCTTGGAAGTCTAGTGATGAAGAAGATGATGATGATGATGAAGAAAATGTAGTCAAAGACGAAGATGATGATGATCATAATAATGATGATGAATGGACTGAATCTGACAATGATGGTGAAGACTTTGTTCATCCCTATTTTTCAACTCATGATGATGAAGCAAGGCAAGAAGAAGTAAATAAAGATGATAGCTTTGATCTTAGGGTTCAAACACCTTCTCATGTTGAATCAACATATGATGATAACAATGATGATGAAATTTAAAGTGTGAATGTTGCGGGAGAAGAGATGGATGAAGAAGCAACAAATGCAGAGGGCAAAACGAATGTGCTATACCGGGACATGAACATTAATATGGAGGGAAGAGATATTGTAATGAAGGATGCTCTACTGCCTAGTGTTCAAGCAACTCAGGAAACAGAAGATACTCATGTGATACTCACCGCTCTGATCAATCCTGAAGGTCAATAGCAGAGTTCTTCTATTATTCCTGCTTCTTACTAACTTGCTCAACCCCAGATCCATATATATGTATTAGACTCAACTATTTAAATCTTAACACTGAGGCAAAACTTCACTTGTATATGTTTTCGGTCACCACTATGCTGTGAGCCAACTCTTTCTTTGTTTTGCAACAACTCTATCCACAACCCACTGACTGAAACCTCTCTCACACATAATGCAACAAACACCAATATCCCACACCAACAATTGTTCCAAGATCCTCCCTGCAAGATCTTCCTAACTTTGGCTCTTTATCGTTGACCATTAGACTTAAAAACTTTTGAAAACAACTTCTCCTAAGTCAAAAGAACTAAATTTACTAAAGCAGTTTCTTCCCATTCTGGCAATTGTTGATGCATAACCTTGCCAACAAGATGCATGAAGCGTCAAAACTCTGTTAGTTACAATCAGACCAAACTCAAGATGAAGCTCTAGCCAAAATAAGCCTTTCCTCAATTACTTGAAATGACAAGCATAAAGAAAATAATTAAGGACCAAGTCAAACAACAAGTTAAGGGCATAAGTCGCCAAAGATTTTGCAAAATTGAGAAGACTATAAATGGAACAACTCAAAGCTGAGGTTATGACTCTTCATACTCACTGAATCCAAGACATACCTGGCTAATATCTGCCAACCCTATCTAAATTAGAGCTTAAGAAGATTCTCATTGAAAAGATAAAAAGAGCAAGTAAGCAATCTATAAATCTAATGACAAAAGAATCTCTACAAGGCATTGGTTGAAGCTTAAGAAAGTGAAAAGCTCATTCTTGACACTTATGGTGATACTGTCTTATTTAAAAGACGCAGAGATAATGAAGATAAAGACAAAGAACCCTCCACTAGATCAAACCGGGGGTCCAAGAGAAGACAATCTGGAAAAGAACCATAGTCAACCAGTGCTCCAAAGGAACAATCTGATGAAGAGACATCTCAGCATCCTGATTGGTTTCAAAAACCAACAAAAATACCTACTCCCGATTGTGATTAGAACAAGACTTTACCTGATGTTCATGAACCATTTCAACCTTGGTTAAGCAATCTAACTCAGGAAGAAGGTCCTCGTGAATCATTCGATGAGCTAATGGATACTCCTCTGGACTTCTCAGCATTTATGATGAATCAGCTTAAAATTGAAACTTTAACACCTGAATTATTAGCCAGTCAAACATTATGAAGCTAATGAAAGGTACATGCAAGAGCTTGGTTGACTAGAAATACTCTTTGAAAAGCCTACAAGGCAACCATGGATCAACTTAATAGGCATAACCCTAAAGGTCAGCATATCCCTTGATCTGGCGCAAGCCACTACCATTGATAACTCCAACCTTCACGCCCCATCAAGTCATTCCATTTGATCACTTCATCAACAATGACCTTGCGTATCTATCATGGTGTCCTCAGCCATACTTATGAAACTTCGTCAACAAAGACCAAGCTTGCAGATATGTCTATAATATGGACTGACATATTTGGTCCCCCGACAACAATCTGGAGTGAAGTGCGTCAACTATTACAAGCAATGCACTATGGGGGATCGTCTCATTGGGGACGAGCCAAACGTTAATAATTCTATGGATTTGGTGCTAAAAGGGAATCTGCTCGTGATGTCTACTCTAAATGTAGAATCATTGTTGTCACAAAGCTTCAAATTGTCGAATGGCACGGCTATAAACATTTGGATTGTATCACCATTCGTAGAGATGATGAAAAGCTATATACATTCAAGAAGGAGACTTTTTAAACGGCTTCGCCTCTAGATATTGAAGATATGTTGATTCTTCTTTTCAAGGTAAAGGCGAGTTGACAAAAATCTTCAATTTGAAGATCTCTCGCGTTTGGTGTCTCTCTGAGAATGTTTACAAGAAGTATCGTCATCCAAAGGCATGTTGAAGATCTTTAGTTAGGTATCAAAAGTTATCAAAAGAATCTCAACATCACAAAGCCAGATACGTACATATTTGATCTCAAACGCAGGGATGCCTATACAGCATATTCCAATCCCAGAGGCCTCATCTATCAGAAGATGGGGGGGATTTTGGTAGTGTATTCGGCAAAGACTAGAAGAAACAAAGTTGATACGTATTTGAATGAACTCACAAGTTTTATAGTGCCGGTACACTCATGAATGTTCGAATACTGCTTCTAATGATCATATGAAAGGGAATAGGATGGGATATCTACCAAAGACAATATGGAGACAGAGTGATAGGGAATGAGCAAAAGCTATGATCTAGGCGATCGACAAATAGCTCAAGTCAAGGAGGATAATGATAAGTTTGGAATAATTAGTTGGTGGGAGATCGTACGAGGGTGCTTGCGACTGCTGCAAAGGACCATATGATGTATCATATGATGTCCTCATCATAATCAGGTCAAACCTTGTACATAATAATTAACTTGTGAAATTTGTATATATGTAGTATAGATATTAAGGTGACATTCAGGAGTGCTCGAGTACAAAATTTTCAAGAATTTCTTAGTAAATTAAAAAATTTGCAAATTATTGTACTTATCACTGTCTTATAAAACCTCAAAAATTAAGGGGGAGCATTAAAATGTTCCTGTTTGATATTATGTAACATTTGTCCCTGTACGTTTAAATCAATTGATATCCAAAATATCAAGGGATGAACATTGGATAAGGGGGGGAAAATGTGATTAAAACAGAACCTAATTTGTATTGAAATGAGATCATAAAAAATGGACTCTAACTCAACTCCACACTATTTCAGTACTACGATTAACGATGCAAACGTTAAGGGGGAGGCTTTTAGTATAATGAAAAACTCTAAGAGTAAAATCTTTAATATTTATATCAAACACTGATTGAAATTTTCAATGATTTGGAAGGATTAATGATGAAATACCCAAAAGACCAGACCATTAGTACTTAAATTTATGAATTTCAAGGCGCTGTAGCTTAGGTATTCAAATCCCATGATTCAGCCAGAACCGAAGGGATCTACCTAGGGATATCCACTAGTTAGTGTAGAAGTCCTTAGGTATGATACAAAAGGAGAAAAAGTAAGAATCGAGAAAAGTGCCGACTGAGATGGAGCTAGCACTAGAATAAACAGACAAGTGTTAGTTTATGAAGTATCAAAATCGCTGAAGGGGTTGAAGGAATGAAAAAGAAATTAAAGATAAAGGTGAAAAAAGAAGCCCCCTCCAAACACTTAGTTCAAAAAATTCCAGTGTCAATACCTAAAAACGGCGGAAACACTAAGGTGTTGTCTGACATTGAAGACATTCATAGACCTAATGATGCTAAGTACAACCCTCCCAAGCCACTCAAGGTCTCTCAACAAACTCTTGTTTCATTTCGCACATAGATTACACGCATTTCTATCAACTTTCTCACTCCGAGTTAGTTGATATTGAAAAGGTAGCAGTCCGCTCTAGCCTTCGATCACTAAAATCAAAGTGCACTATTAAGTCTAGAGCCAAAAGAGATCATCCATAAATATCATTAGGACAGTTTTCAAAATTATGCTTGCTATCTCACACAATGTGAATAACGAGAAATATACTAAGAGTCCTACGCATTATCCTTGTGATTTTGCCAGAACATCCGAGTGATATAATTCACAGTGAAGATGAAAATCCTGCTTGAGCCAACATCAAACAAGCTCATGGTAGGTGACTTGTGTGATTCTATACAAACAAACTGTACAACTAGAAAGAAACATGTGTAGATTCCATAATAATCAAACTTGTTCCAAGTAAAGAATTGATGATTGATAAGAATTTTGAAATGATTAACCACTCTCGATGTGTCACATAACCAATTTAGCAAGTGACACGTCGATTTGATTTTCAATCAATTTTTTCTATTCAAATCGAGAGACTCATCTTGCTTTGTTCACTCATAACTGTGTTGTCCTTCCTTTGAGATGCCACCGGTAATAAACGGCTAGTGCAGTTTACGAAACCCTGTCCAAGGGATATTCTTTAGAATTATACCTGATCACATGCATATTTATACTGATTAATTGGAACCATGTTATTGAACCGTATTCGATGACTGACAAAACACTTTCATCCATATCTATTAATTACACTACCTAAACCTGCAGGTACTCTGTCCTAACGATTGGTGCAACTATACCCGATGATCATGATTCATAGCCACTATACATATACCCACCAACAAACATAAAGACTCATGAAAGCTCAGTACATGTTTCAAGACTTCCGCTACTCTGATACCGTTTGTCTTTCATGAATGACAAGTATTAAAGTTAAAGATTTCAAAGAATTTCCTTCACTCTGATACCGAAACGTCTTTCTCTCGAAGTGACAAAGTGTTAAAGTAAAGAATTTCAAGAAAGATTGCAACCATTAAAGCTTTTCAAGTAACAAATCAAGAAAGGTATAAGCATGAAGGTCCAAATTCCCAACAAGTCACAGATGCAAAGTTTACAATATGGCAAACAGATTATTCCTTGGTTGATAACTCTCAAGGTGTTTCAAAAGATCAACATTCAAGACAAAGATAAGGAACAAGCTCAAGACCTAAAGTCTATGATCACTACATCAAATCACAAGTTAATGATTGAAGTTAAAGACTACGAGCGCAAGACTAAAGTCGAAGCATAGTATGCAAAGTTTAAAATTCTGTAGAAATAAAAAAAAAATTTGTGTGACCTCCTTAGTGAAGATTGTTAGAACAAGAAAGTCTCGGTCACTTCTAATATTAACTTGTCAAAGCCCGTAGTTAGTCAATGTTTATATTATAAGCTAATATGGTCCAAAGGCACATGAAAATCCTTATAAGGCCCATGGCCTACCAAATAGGAGTATAAATACACATCTCTATGCCTTGGAGAGGTGATTGGTTGGTTAGTTGGTTGTATCTTTCATTTCACTTAATGCATTTCATGTTCTCTACTTTCTCCCACTAGAAAATACATCCTTCCTCCCATTTTCTCTCTCTAGTTCTTGGTTCATATATCAAAGATTACTTGTATTCTACATAACCCTTTTATAAGGTTTTCAAGATCTAGTTAGGATCAACAAGTGGTATTAGAGCCTTGTGTTCTGAAACTTTGATTTAGATGAAACAATCAAGAAGAACTCTTTTAACAAAAGAGATGGATCTAGAAACTACACAAACCAATGTTGCAGCAAAACTTCCACTATCTTCAAGCAAGTGAAGAGAGATGTGGAGACTCAGAGTAACTAATACTTTCAAATTCAAGACTATGGCTCTATGGGGATGTCATAAAGAATGGCAACTCTTTCAAACCAACAGCACAAACAACAGCAAATGTTGATGGTACTTCTACTTTAATGATACCAGGTCATGTTACTACTAAAGAGAAGGCCCAAAAGAAGAATGATGTAAAAGCAAGAAGTATTTTGCTGATGACACTTCCCAATGAACATCAATTGACTTTTAATCAATACAAGGATGCCAAGACTTTGTTTGCTGCCATACAAACAAGATTTGGTGGCAATGATGCCACAAAGAAGACTCAAAAGACACTTTTAAAGCAGAGTTATAAGAACTTCAATGCTCCAAGAACAAAGTCACTTGATTCTATATTTAACAGGCTTCAAAAAATTGTTAGCTAGTTGGCCATCTTAGGGGAAAACATTTCTCAAGAAGATCTCAATTTAAAATTTTTAAGAAGACTGCCTTCTGAATGGAACACTTATGTTGTGGTTTGGAGAAAATAACTAAATCCCTGAAACAATGAGCTTTGATGATCTCTACAACTCAAATTCAAGAGTTGTTAACCTAGAGTTCAAAAGAACTGGTAACATCAAGCACAAACTCAAGTTCTCAAAATATGGCCTTTGTAGCAACTTCCTGTCAGTACAAATTAAGCTAAACTATTAAATGATCAAAGTTAGTAACTGGCCAAAACTCTTCAGTTAGTACTGATAGTACTCTTGATAGACGCAACTTAGTGATGCCATTGACTATCGTCATTTTGGCGCAATCAAATCAAATGGGTCTCAACTTGTACATGAAGACCTAGAACAAATCCATGAAGATGATCTTAAATAAATGGATTTGAAATGGCAATTGACATTACTGAGTGTAAGAGCAAGGAAGTATTACTAGAGAACTGGGAAGAAGATCACTATCAGTGGAAGGAAATACTGCAGGATATGACAAGTCCAAGGTAGAAAGTTTCAACTGTTTTAAGATAGGACATTTTGGCAAGGAATGCATAGGTCATAAAAAACTAAAGAAAGCAGCCTAGGAATCAAGACAGTTCAAAAGAACTTGAATGTGGAAGTCTACTTCTTCTCAAAGCATGGGGCAATTGGATGGAGCTGGTTTTAGATTGGAGGGGGTTATGGCAGAAGAGGAAGTGACTACAAACATGGCACTTATGGCTTTCTCAGACTTTAAGGTATACAATGACAAAACTTGTGCTAACACCTGTCTTAAAAGCTTTGAAGCTCTCTTGATAATTTAAGAGTAGAGTTTAATAAATCTGAGTTTAATCTAGCTACCTATAAAAGAGGTTTAACATTTATAGAAGAACAACTTGTCTTTTACAAGAAAAATAAGGTTATGTTTTGTGATCAAATTGCTGTTCTAAAAAGAGATGCCTTATTTAAAGACTCAAAAAGCATTGCTCTTAAAAGTGAGATAGAGAAGCTTAAGAAAGAAAAAGAGTGTAATCAGATTAAAATTGACAAGTTTGAAAATGCTTCTAAATGCCTAGACAAATTAATAGGGAGCCAAATATCTAATAATAGTAGAAAAGGTGTGGGATATAATGTTGTTTCACCTCCACCTACAGGCTTATTTGAACCCCCAACTATTGATTTGTCAAACTCTAGTCTCGAGGAGTTCCAACAGCCTGAGTTTAAAGGCTATGGACCTAAGGCCAGTAAGAGTGTCTGTGTAGATACCTCTAATGAGGTTAAGAAAACTCCTGATACCCCTTTGGTTGAAGAGTTGGTGTCAAAAAAAGGAAGCAAACTATTTTTCCTACTAAAATAGAATTTGTTAAACAACAAGACAAAATAGCTAGGAAACCAGTTAAGTATACAGAGATGTATAGATCACAAAAACCTAGGGGAAATCAAAGAAACTAGAATAATCTTAAATCCCAACAGCTAGGTAGTGATTTTGTGATGTATAATAAAGCATGTTTTGTTTGTGGGAGTTTTGATCATGTTCAAGCTCATTGTAAATACCATCAAAGGGAAAGGATGGTATATGGGAATAATTATAACAGGGTGAACTACAACTATACTACCAATAGGCCTCACCTTAATGCTCAAAGGAACATGGTTCCAAGAGCAGTTTTAATGAAAAATGGCCTAAAACCTTTTTATACTACCAAGCAAGTTAATACTACTCATCCCAAATCTATAGTTTATAGTGCTAAACCAATGTCACATTTTTCAAAATTAGCACAATCAACTGTAAAAAGGCCCTATCAATCAAAAATAGTATTAACTAACAAAAATTCTAGCAAAAAAGTTAATACTGCCAAGGTAAACATTAATACTGCTAGGTTAAATTCTGCAGTTGTTAATACTATTAGGGCTAATTAGGCTAATGCTGTTAAAGCCTCAGCATGTTGGGTGTGGAGACCTACCAAACTTGATAGTGCATCAATCACTTTGAAGAAACATAATTATATTGATGCATGAGGCAGATCCAAGTCAGTAATGGCTTGGGTCCCCAAAGGAAACTAAATTCCTTATTTTTATGTGCAAGGCATTCCACCAACTGATGATCAAGGCTATGTGGACAGTGGATGCTCTCGGCACATGATAGGAAACATTTCCTATCTCTCGTATTTCCAAGAGTTTGATGAAGGATATGTTACCTTTTGAGGAGGAGTCAGAGGAGGAAAAATCACTGGTAAATGTACTCTCAAAATGGGTAAGCTTGATTTTCAGGATGTGTTCTTTGTCAAGGAGTTACAATTTAACCTTTTTATTGTCTCACAGATGTGTGACAAAAAGAACTGTGCTCTTTTTACTAACACTGCATGTTTTGTTCTATCTCCTGACTTTAAGTTACATGATGAAAGTCAGTTTTTACTTAAAATTTCTAGAAAGAACAACATGAACTGTGTTGATATGAAAAAAATTGTTCCTAAAGAGAGTTTAACTTGTCTTGTTGCAAAGGCCACTCTTGATGAATCAATGCTCTGGCATAGGAGGCTTGGTCATATCAATTTTAAAACTATAAATAAACTTGTTAAGGACAATCTTGTGAGAGGTTTGCCCTTAAAACGTTTTGAAAATGACCAAATTTGTGTTGCTTGCCTTAAGGGAAAGCAACACAAAGCCTCATGTAAGTTCAAAGGCCAAAACTCTATTACTCAGCCTTTATTCATGTTGCATATGGACTTGTTTGGTCCAAATTTTGCTAGCAGCCTAATGAATAAGAAATATTGTCTTGTGGTTACTGATGATTATAGCAGATTCACTTGGGTTTTCTTTTTAGCCTCTAAGGATGAGACAAGTGGCATCCTTAAGAACTTTATAACTGAGATAGAAAACCTAGTTGATAAGAAAGTAAAAATAATCAGATGTGACAATAGGACAGAGTTTAAGAATAGAGTTATCAATGAGTTTTGTAAACAAAAAGGCATTAAGAGAGAATATAGTGTAGCTAGAACTCCTTAGCAAAATGGTGTTGCTAAAAGGAGAAATAGGACACTGATTGAGGCAAATAGAACAATGTTAGCAGACTCTAAGCAACACACTACATTTTAGGCTGAAGCAGTTAATATTGCTTGCTATGTGCAGAATAGGGTAATAATTGTTAAGCCTCATAACAAGACACCTTATGATCTGTTTAGAGGTAGAACTCCTGCTCTAAGCTTCATGAGACCATTTGGGTGTCATGTTACCATTCTTAATACCTTAGATCATCTTGGCAAGTTTGATGGAAAATCTGATGATGGATTCTTTGTTGGATACTCATTGACTAGTAAGGCTTTTAGAGTATACAACATTCGAACTAGGAAAGTAGAAGAAAACTTGCACATTAGGTTCTTGGAGGATAAACCTATTGTTTCAGGAGATGGTCTAAAGTGGCTGTTTGATATTGATAGTTTAACAAAATCAATGAATTATGTGCCAGTTATTGCAGGTACAAACTCTAATGATTTTGTAGGTTCAGAATTCAGTATTGGTGAAGGTACTACTAGCAAGGAAACTAACACTAGCCAAGACTACATTGTGATGCCTATGTGGAAAGATTCTTCATTGTTTGATTCTCCTTCAATGAATGTTAGTCATGATGAACCAGACCCTTCTTGTGATGCTGAAAAGAAGGATGATGAAGGGGTTAGTAAAGTAAGTGGAGTTGATGACCAAGAGAGACCTGAGAGTAGTACTCCAAATATTAATATCGTTGGGCCAATTATTAATACTGCTAGTGCAAATCTCAAAACTGTTAGTCTACATATTAATACTGTTAGTCCAACAGTTCTTACTACTAGGTCAAATCGCCCTCAATCTATCTCAAACATAATTTCTTTGAGAGACAATGTTACACCTGAAGCCACAAATGCTGTTTTATTTGGTGATGAAACAGAAATGGATATAAGCAACCTCAATGCCTCATATCATGTTCCTACTACTCCAAATACCAGAATACATAAAGATCATTCTCTTGATCATGTGATTGGTGATATACAATCTGGTGTACAAACAAGAGGGATGACAAAAACTGCAAATGAACAAGGGCTTCTCAGTGTTGCTTATGAAAGGAAACCTCATGAAGACCTCAATACCTGTCTGTTTTTCTATTTTCTATCCCAGGAAGAACCCAAAAGGGTTACCAAAGCTCTAAGTGATTTAGCTTGGGTAAAAGCAATGTAAGAAGAGCTTCTATAGTTTAAGCTTCAAAGGGTTTGGGTTCTTGTGGATTTACCTAAGAGAAAAAGGGCCATTGGTACAAAATAGATATTCAGAAACAAGAAAGATGAAAGAGGCATAGTCATCAGGAACAAGACAAGACTAGTTGCTCAGGGATATACTCAAGAAGAAGGCATAGACTATGATTAAGTCTTTGCCCATGTAGCAAGAATTGAAGCCATAAGACTATTCTTAGCTTATGCTTCCTTTATGGGATTCATGGTGTACCAAATGGATGTTAAAAGTGCTTTTCTTTATGGTCAGATTGAAGAGGAGGTATATGTGTGTCAGCCTCCAGGGTTTGAAGATCCTGACAATCCAGACAAAGTCTACAAGGTGGTGAAAGCACTTTATAGTTTGCATCAAGCTCCAAGAGCCTGATATGAAACCTTGGCCAAGTACTTATTGGACAATAGGTTTCACAGAGGAAAGATTAATCAGACCTTGTTTATCAAGAAGCAAAAAGGGGATATTTTGCTTGTACAGGTCTATGTTGATGACATTATCTTTGGCTCTACGAAGAAGGAGTTGTGTATTGGATTTGAGAAACTGATGCATGACAAATTCCAGATGAGTTCTATGGGAGAACTTACTTTCTTCTTAGGTTTGAAAGTGAAGCAGAAAGAAGATGGAATTTTTATCAGCCAGGATAAATATGTAACTGACATATTAAGGAAGTTTGGTTTTACAGATGTCAGGACAGCTAGCACACCCATGAATACAGAAAAGCCTTTGCTCAAAGACTCAGATGGTGATGATGTTGATGTTCATCTCTACTGGTCAATGATTAGATCATTGATGTATCTTACATCATCCAGGCCAGATATTATGTTTGCAGCATGTGCATGTACCATATTTCAAGTCATACCTAAAGATTCACACTCACATGCTATAAAAAGGATTTTTTGGTATCTAAAAGGCCAACCCAAATTAGGTCTTTGGTATCCTAGAGATTCTCCTTTTGATCTGGTGGCATATTCTGATAGTGACTATACTGGATCTAGTTTAGATAGGAAATCAACAATAGGAGGTTGTCAGTTCCTATGATACAGATTGATATCATGGCAGTGCAAAAAGCAAACTGTGGTTGCCACCTCCTCTACTGAAGCTGAATATGTGGCTGCTGCTAGTTACTGTGGATAAGTACTCTGGATTCAAAATCAAATGCTGGATTATGGGTATAATTTTATGCACACCATGATTAATATTGACAATAACAGTACTATATGTATTGTTAAGAATCATGTTTCTCATACTAAAACAAAACACATAGAGATTAGATATCATTTTATAAGAGACTGCAATGATAAAAAGTTAATTCAAGTGGTTAAAATACACACAGATAACAATTTTGCAGACTTACTTACAAAAGCTTTAGATGTGGGAAGGTTTCAATACTTGGTTGCAAGTATTGGAATGCTAAACCCTTAAAGTTTTAATCTCTTTGTGTCTTTGTAAAGTTTTGTAAAGGATTAATATTGTTAATTGTGTCACTTAGTACTGCTAAGTATAATTAGTATTGTTAGTTATACTTAAGACTGCTTGTTAAAACTGTTAGTTATAATTACTACTGTTTAGAAGAAAATGCTTTGGATTGTGTTTTCTTGGTTTTGGACTAACACTTGCAGGATAAGCAAAGCAGTATGATTGGAATTGGTGATACAAGTAGTGGAGTTTGTTGAAGTTTGCTGCTGATTAATGATAGAATGGATTTAGGGATAACTTGACAAGGGTTAATGCTAAGTTTACACCTGAGTAGGGAAGTCTTTTAAATCTTTTTCTTGAAATCAAATTTATGTCTGTCAGTGAGAAAAAGAATTGAGAGATATTGTGAGCTGAAAAACAGAAAGAAAGATGTGTGATAAAAAAAAACAGTTAGAATGAATAAGTGAGAAAAAGAATTAAGAGATATTGTGAGCTAAAAAACTGAAAGAGAGATGTGTGATTAAAAAAACAGATAGAGTGAATCAGTGAGAAAAAGAATTGAGAGATATTGTGAGCTGAAAAACAGAAAGAGAGATGTGTGATACAAAAACAGATAGAGTGAATCAGTGAGAAAAAGAATTGAGAGATATTGTGAGCTGAAAAACAGAAAGAGAGATGTGTGATATAAAAACAGATAGAGTGAATTGGTGAGAAAAAGAATTGAGAGAAATAGTGAGAATAAAAACAGAAAGAGAGCTTGTGAGAATCAAGATTGATGATGGAAATTCTTTTTGAACGAAATTAAGGTTAAAACTGGTATCTCCAAAGTTAGTACTGCTGGACATAACTTAGTACTGCTAGGCTAAATTTTAGTACTGCTAGAAGACCGTTAGTACTGTTTAGGGTATAACAGAATTTCCTTCATTAAATATAGCCGTTGAGATATTTCCACCAACTACTTCTCTTATAGGTTTCCTTAATTTGGATAATTCTTGATCTTTCTATAAATCCTTTGATTACTTCAAGATAAGAACAACTTTTATTCA
>BQNB010148590.1:0-16278 GCA_026074375.1 Tanacetum coccineum | reverse complement strand
CCGGAGGTTGAGCAACATAGACCTCTTCATTTATAAAACCATTTAGAAAAGCACTTTTTACATCCATTTGATATAATTTAAAATCATTTACACAAGCAATAGCAAGAAGTATTCTAATTGACTCTAATCTTGCTACTGGAGCATATGTTTCATCATAATCTATACCTTCTTGTTGATTATATCCTTGTGCCACTAATCTAGCCTTATTTCTAGATACTATACCGTTTTCATCTAATTTATTTCTAAAGACCCATTTTGTTCCTATGACCGATTGACTTATAGGTAAAGGAACTAATTCCCAAACATCATTAGCTACAAATTGATTTAGTTCTTCTTGCATAGCAACAACCCAACTTTCATCTTTTAATGCCTCTTTGACATCTTTGGGTTCTATCGTAGATATAAAACAAAAGAAATTACTATGATTTTAGGCTTGAGACCTTAAGGTTATTTGATTGAGATTTCCTATGACTTGATCTAGTGGATGATTCTCGGACTCCTTAATGTTAATGATTTCGTCAACTTCTATCGACTCATCTTCTTCATTATTATTATTTACTACTTTGGTATTTCTTATGTAATATAATGTTGTATGAGTTTTTTGTAGTATTTAGGGAGGAAAGTAACTGTTTGTGCATAAAATTATTTTTTAGGGTTTTACGCGTGTTGCTTTAAAACCGTAAACGTAAGTCTTAAATCGCGTAAACTGAAAAATGATCATTTCAATGTAAACGGCATTAAACATATAAATGTTGCATCAAGCAAGTGATTATAGATTATTATGGGATAATTTAATGACTTTGTTCATCTTACTTTTATCGGCTACGAAAAAACTTACGTTTCATAATAAAATACGTTTAGGCATACCCGGAAGTTCTAAAACCTAACTACGCCTAAACGAATACCCACGATTATACCCAATACTCAAAATAATCAAAAATTACATCATATACATATATATATGCCGAATTTATAAGGATGAGACCAAGACTTTTCATCTTATACATAATATCTAGATATTTAATAAAGTTACTCTTACACCTTTATCAACTTGGCATGTTAAACTTAACCTAGGGTTAGAAAGTAACCATGGTTAAGTTAGCTAGATATTTTGACTATAAATACCCATGCATGCATGCACTCTTTCTTTCTTATATACTTAACCATAAATCACCAAAACTCTCCCTTTATTCACTCTCTAGCTCACGGCACAAATGAGCCACCAAACATAATCCATAGTTTGATTTTCTAAGATTATACAAGCATATACACAACATACTTAAGGTATTCTAAGGTGTTTGCAAGCATTGGTTCATCATTTGCAAGGATTAAGAAGAAAAAGGAAAGATTAGGGTTTTGGAAACCTAATCTAGGGTTATAAGCTTGAAAGCTTGGTTTTGAATCTAAACACGGGTTTAGAACTTATTTCTCATCTCTTACATCATTACTAAGGTTTTCTTAATTCCTTTATACTTTTATTTCTTATGATTTTATGTGTTACATGTTAAATATAGCCATAATCACCACTAATGACTTTCTAATATGTAAAATGAGTTATTATTTATGATTATGATTATATGCACTTATTCTTATGTCATATGGTCCTATATATCATGGAAAAGTAAAAATAAAAGTATGTTAACCTATTAATTAAGTATAAACATGTTTAGGTTAAATTAGGGTTTTATAAGGTTTCATAATCTTCACATATGAAAATAATGGAAAGAAATTGTTAAAACTTGTTACAATGAAATTATAAGGACTAGGGATGATATTGGACTTTATTATAAGTACCACAAGTGTCAAATGGGTTTTTAAGAGTTTTTATAGTAAACTACTAACTTAATTAATACATAAAACAAGTTTTTATAAAGTTATACACTTAAATACATATGGGCTGTTTAAAATTCGAACTTAGACAGTAGGTAATGATATTTTATAAAAATAATACGCCTCATGACGATTCCATAATGATAAGAAACTCGAAAAACCGATCTATAACGAAAAAGATACGTTAAAAACAAGTTTACGACTATAAATACTTTTATAAAACTATTTTTATAAAAGTTACTATTCATTACAACAGAAATACCAATAAACAGTACCAAGATAAAGATGATGCTTTTATTTTTAAAACATCTAAAATATGATATAACTTTTGATTACGAGATCATACACGCAAGAATCGTTAAGAACGGAACTATAACGAATAAACTACGACATTTTCGATAATTAAAGTTTATAAAAGAAATTTTATAAACTATGAACAGTAAAATCACTATTCATTTAGTGGACAACTTTGTAAAATATTATAAATCTTTTAATAACGAGAACGTACTCAAAGGATTCACTAAAATCGGAGTTAAAACGAATAAGTTATCGCTGATTACGAGTTTACGCTAATTAAGACGTAAAAACGGGTATATAGCTGTCATGAACAGTAAAAACACTATTCATCGCAGAATATCAAAAACTTGAAAATGTAATATTTTGATCACTCGTCTTACTACGAAGACGTGGACGTAAGAAACGCGAGCAACGGACTTAAAACGACCAAATTAGGTCATTTTTACGAAAAGTATATTTATAAACGTTTTCACTTTATAAATATTATTTTACTAAAACGATTAGTCGGTGATTATGCTATATAGAATATTGAGTGGTTATCAAAGTGCTATAATACTAGGGAGTTTCATAATGAGGCCTCTTCGGATGGCGTATCGACGAGTTGTTGGATTTACGATTTAAAGTGTCCTAACTCCTCGTACGTCATGTCATGACCTCTTTAATTATGATAGCCCGAACGATAGTACGATGTAACAACTATAAGATTATATTCAATGTTATTAATTAAAGTACTCGGTACTTATACGACCTTAATTTAAATAGGTTGCATCTAAACGTTTTGCGTGACGTTTTATCTGTGTTATTTGGACTATCAGTACTCAAGGTGAGTTCATAGCCCCACTTTTTACAGTTTTACTGATTTACTATTATTTGGGGTGAAAACATGCTTTGTTTTATAAATTGGACGCAAGTGTTTAAAGTATATTGATTATGTGTTTGCCTAAGTAGCGATAACCCTCCTGAGCCCATTATCATGAACTGTCAATTGCATAGATGTAGTTGTTAATTGCATTATGTGAGCGCGAATGTTATAAATAGATCTATTGGGATTAACCTCCCCGTTTGGGTGATTAGCTATCACCGGGAACGAACGTTGACCATGTCGGACTTGGATGTTGCGGGTTACAACATCTGTACGGGCAAAATAACTGCTAAAATAGCAAATATAGGTTGAGCTTCAGTGTCATGAGCTTAGTGCAACAGTAATCTGGTTTTGTGATTGTTGGCATATGTTGTAACATCACGGGAAAGTCTTGCGGTCCTGCATAATTTAAATACATAAACCTATGAATTCACCAACATTTTTGTTGACGTTTTAAGCACTGTTTTCAGGAGGTCAATAGGCACGAGGTGCCAAGGATGCATTGGATTACATTTTGGATTGCACACTTAAAGATTTATGTGCATCATATTTTAGGAAATGTATTGTTGTCTTTTGTAATATTAAACAAGGAACAAGTAAAGCTTTATGCTTTTGTATTATGTCTTATAATTAAATCCAATGTATCAATTTAAATGACTTTTTGTGTCGTTCTTATATATATCTTGTGCTGTTGATCTTGAAGTAACACGCCCCGGATCCTTATTCCGCTGCGATCCATTTTGGGGGTGTTACATATTTTATCGCGAAACGTAAACGATTTACGTAACCAATTAAGGAGTCTTTGGTCAAGACTTGTGAAAGTCTTTAGGTTTTAATGACTTGGTTCCCTAAAATAGAAATCATCTCATGAAATTTAGGGAATGAATTGACTAGCTAATATCTTATTTGCAAAATGAAAGTATTACTTGCCTAGTATAAGTTGTTAACTTTAAACATATTGTATAATTTTGTAAAGTGTATGTATTGGTTTATTTATTTCATGGTAAATTTGGCTCAAGTGATGAATGTAGGTAAAGTTTTATAAAACTTTGAGCATTTGTTATAAACATAAGTATTTGTTAAAGCGTAGATTAATTTTGTTGGTTCCGGGTATGCTTAAACGTAATTTATCGCGAAACGTAAACGATTTACGTAACCAATAAAAAAATAAAACATAATAAGTAAATTATTACTTTAGTAATAATAATAAAATGATTTCTTGACGTAAACTTAAATTCGTTTGGTATCCGTTTACGCTAATTGTTGATTTTTAGTTTACGCGATTTAACTATATAATAAGAATTAAAGTAAACGCGTACGAGAAAAAAAAATTAGTAAAATAGATGACGTCATAAATGACCTGAAAATACGAAATGTTACACAAGTTGGACTAGCAGGTGACCCTAGGATCAACAAATGGCGTTCTGATTCCATTGGTTAGGACTTGGACAGTGGACTACTAGTATATAAAGAGCCATTAAGCAGTAAGGTAGTAAAGTCTCGTTGATCTAGGGTTTAGTAACAGCACCATTACTAATCTCCTAAGATAGATTATAATCGACAAATGCTTGCTTTATGCGGATGCGTCTAATTGTGACAGAATTAACGTATCTATGTTTTAGGAAGAAGTACCGCCTAAATCTTGGTATGATATGCCCCTCAAGATAAATCAATCATTGCACTAATAAACAAACTTGCGTTTTAATTGGATTAATCATGGTTAATACAGTTTCATTATAATTGGCTTGACTGCTCTTCTATCTTTTGATTATCTGCCTATGTGTGTTATTATGTTTAAAATACACCACCAAACCCGTGCCAGTCTCTCAGACTGAAAACCCCCTCCACCCGTTCGAATTAGGTTTAGCATAGGTTTAACATAGACTAGATCTAACATAGATAACTAAAATACTAATAGACTTATGAATTTACATTCTCACTCTTAGTGATAGACACCTTATTACTAACAAAGCTATAACTGATCGGGTACACTGCCCGTTAGTATTTTTTAGGTAACGTCGGCAAAATATAAATGTAAAACTTGATAATAAATAATACCTACATACAACGACACGTCAAGTTTTAGGCGCCGCTTCCAGGGAGTGAAATTGTTAAATTTTATTTTTATTAGTATTTTAGTTCTAACTTTTAATTAACCTAGATTTAGTGTATATTTGTAAAATTTTAATTTTTGAGTCTTAGAGTCGGATTATCCATTTTACCTGTTTGTTTTTATTTTTGTGCTTGTGTGTTTGTACCTTTTCTGTTTTTAGTTTTGTTTTTGTTACACTGTTCTGGTCGAATAATCAATACGGTGTATTCATCCAAATTTAATACGGCGTATCAACCTTTCTAAAGAAATACATCGTATTCTATTCAACAGACCTATACGGCGTATTCAAATTCATTAAATACGGCGTATCGATCATTTGATACAGTAGCAGACTTTAATTCTCGTATTCCGTTCCCGTGCTTAGTTTTCTGTATTTTCTTTCTTTAGAACAAATCCTAGTGATATTTTTACCTTGGTTTCAAATAAATCGCGAAAGGAAGAAGAAAGCAATGACGAAAGCCAAGACGAAATCGATTGCGGAGGAATACGTCACCAAGGCCCGAGATGATTGTTACTCTGGTTTCACTAAGACAATGATTAATGGGAAAGCTGCATATGAATTTAAAGGAAAATTCCTTGATGATTTGCAGAAAAATGCTTTCAGTGGAACTAATGAAGAAGACGCGCTCGAGCACATTGAAAATATACTTAAGATTGTTGATCTACTGGTTTTGCCCAATATAAGTTATGAATTGTCACACCCCGTCTAAGGCGGAAATACGAGGTGCGACGTTTCAGAGACATCGCATAAGATAGTAGATTACACCATAACTTATTACATGAATTTGGTTTACAAAGTTTCACAAAATACAACCTTGGATGGGAATAAACACTTGTCTTTAGAAAAGCATCTTGGCAATTTGACAACTTTGGTTTAAGTACCTTTGATTTGTAAATGTTGACCACCTAAAAATGATACTCGAAAAGGTCAACATAAAGTTGGTGAGCTCGTAGGTTTAGAGTATAACCTAGTTGATGTGCCAGCATTTAAGTAGGACAATAATGCACAACAAAAGCGAGCGCAAGCAATATAATTAGCATTCCAACAGTAATCATAGAAATCATATCATACTCTAACATTTCAATCAATCAACAATTCATTAGTAGTCCAAGCGCTTATAGTCCTCTGAACCTATCGCCTACCAGCTAGAGCTACACAGTCGGCTAAGTAGTTGTAAGAAGTAATCCCAATACCATGCAAACATATACAGCAGTATTCACTTACGCAATTATAGGCACATAGCATTGTCCAAAAACGTAGAAGTAATTTAGCACAGGAGTAAAAAAGTTTGAAATAAATTTGAGTATCATTCCCCCCCATGAAAAATAGTTTGAAAATGGGGCTACGAGAACTCACATCAAATAGAAATGAAAGTAGCTGTAAATAGATGATCACAGAATAACGCGCAACGATGCTCGGCCACGACCTATTAATAGAGTCATGTTTTAGATATATACTTTATAAAAATGAAGTAATGCATATTCGTTTGTAAAGCATTTGAATAAATGTTGTAAAAGATTTTTGTATCTTGGTTGTGTAGTGATTGATGAGTAAGTAAAAGTTAAATAAATAAAAATTAAAGTAATAAAAATTAAAGAGATAAGAATTAGGAAATATGAATTTAATGAATAAGAATCAGAGAAATAAGAAGTATAGAAATAAGAATTAAAGGAGTAAGAATTTATGAAATAAGAATTTAAGAAATAAAAAATAAAGATATAAGAATTTAAATATGCTTTGGCTATTTTCTCGGTCCCCAAGTTATTTAGATAAAACGTTCCTGGTATAATTATTAACAATGTTTTAGACGCCTATATTAAATAATAGAAGTTTTTCATCAAATTTATATTTTTCGTCTTTTAGTCAGATATTAAGATAATAATATTTTATTATTTCGTCTTTTATCGGATTTTTAAGAAACTTAGTCCTAGTAAGAGTATTTCTAAGTGTAATATTTTTATAAAATTTTAGCGTGACCCTTTCGCTTGTAAACGTTTTCCAATGTTTTAAACCTCATTTTAGACATTTTTCCTCAAATAATAAATTCCTGACAAAGTGCCAAAATCTACGTTTTATCAAAACACATTTTTCAAATGACATTTTTAAACTACCCTAAATTTATATAAGTATAAATCGATTAAAACCCCTTTCTAGACGTTTAGGTTTACTAGTTTTCTTTTACTTATTGGGCCATAAGCCCAGTGTTAGCCCAAATTTCACTAGTCACTATTTAGCCCATTTGTTTAGTCCGTTAATCCATATAAAAATTCCAAATTTAGTCCAATAGTTATTGGGCCTTATAGTCCATTAATAGTCTTACAACTATATAGTCCACGATTAGCCCGTTATTCATTAGGCCTTAAAACCCCATATGAGTTTTCTAGTTAGCCCGATTGTCAAATCCAAATGTCCGTTATGTTTAATAAGGCGAAATACTTTAGTTAATAATTTACACGCGACGATAAGTTGTATGATGTATATAAGAAAATATTCCAAGTTTAGTATATGGTTTATTAGTTATTGGGCCTTTAATGTGCCATTCGGTCCAAAATATATAAAATAATATTCAACACTCACTTTTAGCCCAAAGTTTTACGAAACGAGCCCAATAAGCTCTTAATAAGTAATTAAGCTCTAAATAATAAAAAATAAGCTAGATTATAAGCCCGAAAAATAATAAGCCAAGACCAATAAGGCAAAATAAGTCGCGGCTTATTTTCCTTATTGGGTTGAGGCCCCTTTAAGCCCAAAATAAGTTATAATAAGTTCGAAATAAGCTAATAAGCTCGAAGTCTCTATAGTTTCAAAAATAAGCCACGAATAAGCCAAATAAATAAGCCAAAAAATTCATAATAAGACGAAACATGTTTTCTTTTGTTTTCTCCTTTTTTGACTGCGGCTTGGATAATCCCAAATAAGTATTTAGCGTGCTTATTTGATAGGCCGAAAATCAAATAAGCTTTTTGACTCCAAATATGATTTCACCATCACAACCAAAATATTAAAATGACACATTCCTTATTTTCCTTTTTACCCCATTCGAACCAAAACGCACCCTTTGAGATTTTTTTGTAGTTTTTAAAGTTTAGTTTTTTAGAAAACGCATTGTACAACTAGTGTCTAAGCAAGATTATAAGCATAAAAGTAAAAGAGTGTTTAAGAGGATTGAGACTTACAAAAGAGGGTTTTTTAAAAGAGGATGTAAGCTTGAACACACAACCCAAATGTTGTTTTTATTAACCTACGATTACTAGAATTCAAACCCATATGTATTTGAGCTTCCTTGTTCTTGACAAAAGTTAAAAAATGAAAGGTTTCGGTGGTTTTGTTTCTTGTCTGATTTCAAGAGAAGAGAGGAAGAGAGAAATGTTTTCTTGATGTGTGTTTTTGGTTGTTTGTGTGTGTGATTTTGAAATGAATGTTTAGACAAAAGCAAGGACCATAAGAGCTCCCATATTCTTGCTCCTATGTCCCCATGGTGGTCGGTGGTGGTACAAAAGCAAGAAGGAATACTATTTGATTTTTGTCTCATGCCGGGTTTTTTTTAAATGTGCTAAGTTTACTAGTAAACAAAACCCGGAAGTTTTCTTGTAATTAGGCATATGTTATAAATACGTTTTAGATGTCTTAAGAATGTTAAAAGAAATTTATTTAAAGTCATCTTGTTTTCATTTTAGTATCAGAAATGATTTAAATTTCGTGTAGTTTTTTGTTTCCGTTAAATGCAACGTAACCCGTAAATTCGTGTTCTATGCTAAGTTTACTAGTAAACGAAACCCGAAAGTTTTCTCGTAATTAGGCATATGTTATAAATACATTTTAGATGTCTTAAGAATGTTAAAAGAAATTTATTTAAAGTCATCGTGTTTTCATTTTGGTAACAGAAATGATTTAAATTTCGTGTAGTTTTCTGTTTCTGTTAAATGCAACGTAACCCGTAAATTCGCGTTCTATGCAAATGTTTCCAAGGAATATGAAATAACTTATAAAATAAGTTAATATTGTTGGAGATAATTAAACATAAGATTTAATTATTGTCGTGCCGGTACGCGTTGTGTGACATTTTTCGCTGCGTGCGGGAAGATTTCCCGACACGTGATGATATGTGATCGTAGACGTTTAGAAAATAGAAATTTGAATCAAAGTGATTTATTACTAAAGAAAATTGATATTTGGCATTCGGTTAACCCATTGATATCTGGCATTCGGTTAAACCATAAATTATTTAGCGTAATAGAAGTCAACAAAAGTCAACTCTGAGTTTTGCTATAGAAATTTGAACGAATAGTAGTATGTAGATATACAGTCATAGTACTTTAGGATACTATGACTTAGGAAAAATCACCGGTTATCACAGTCTAACCCCCTTAAGAGAATTTCACCCTGAAATTCAACTCGAGTTATCAGGTAGTGTGGTGTAGGAAGAAGATGTAAAGGTGTTTAGTACGATGTACTATCTTCCTTCGTTCGTTCAGCTTCTGGAAATGAGGTTTTTATTGGTCTTCTAACATGATTTAGTCTAAACACTAGCTTGGATATCTTTTAGAGGTGCTAGAAGTTTCATTGGGAGGCGTTGTCGATTATCTAATGTTTTCTAGTCGTCAGCTTTACTGATAGGCTGAAATGCGAGGTTTCAATCAGGTGTTCGGTAGTGGTCCAGTCGTGTCGAGTCTGTGCAATGTTTTAAGAAATTTTGCAGTGCCTTGCTCTCGTGCGTCTAGTCGATTGGATTCGGCTTATAGAAATAATTGTTTAACACATCATAACCCTAAATTTATTAATCACTTTACCAGTCGTCATTTTAAGTTTTCTCTCTTCACGGTGTGTCTTAAGTTCTTTTTGGTCAAACAATTTGTTTATTTTCACTTAGTTATATAGCGTCCATCAAATTTAAATCACATGTGTGTCATAAAAATGGGAAATCTTATATGCTAAAGCAGACGTTGATTGACCACCTTAGAAAGTTTATATTATTGTTATTAAATTTTATTGTTTGATTGACCACCGTAATCTATTTAAAGATTTCTTGGATTTGTTTGAGCGTTTGAATTTTCTTAAAAATCTTTTTCCATTTAAATGACAAAACTGATTCTGATTTTATATCCAGTATTTTTGGAAAATTTGTTTAACTCGAGCATGTTTATCAAACACATTTTGAGGAAAATTGCTCAAGATAAAGAAAATTAACCTTTTAAAGACAAAATGCACTTTTTGTCGTACATTTTCCTTTTTAGAAAGCGCAAGTTGTGTAGCAAAATATACACAAGTCGTATTCTTGAGTTACAAAACATGGAATGTTTTGAATCTTTAAACCCAATACCAAAAAGACTTCTCTTTTCGTTATTAAAGATAATTGCACTAAAGCGTACTATTTCTTTTCTTTAGGGACCGGGTTGTTATCTGATATTTAATAACAAACCATAAGAAAATTTGAAATGACATGTTTTAAACTTTTAGTCGAACTTTATCTACAATCTCGTGTCATTATTGAATGACATTTCTAAGGTCGTATATTATCGATTCAAAAAGACATGTTGAGAAGATTTTTTATGGTTTTTGAAAAAAAAATTGATTTTATATTTTGTTTTTGGAATTTTATATTTTTGTGTTTTGTTTTTGAAAATTTTTTGAAAAATGAAAAATCTTTTTGTTGTTTTTATTTTTATAAACTATTCTACATATACTACATGTGATACAAGAAGTAGTAATCAGAGTTACTCTTCGTCTGACTCTGCAAGACATTTCAGCTCTTCCGGTGTGATTCTTTACATATCAAAGCGGTTGATCAGAAATTCGAAGTGTTCTCTCATGAGTGCTTTAGTGAAGATATCTGTCAGCTGATAATCGGTCTTAACAATGTATAGCTCAACAACCTCGTTTTTAACTTGCTCTTTAATAAAGTGGTATCGAACAACGATGTGTTTCGTCCTGAAGTGTTGCATAGTGTTGCAAGACAAGGCAATGGCGCTTTGGGAGTCGGAGTGCAAAGGAATCTTGTTGTAATCAAATCCGTAGTTAGTTAACTAAGACCACATCCATAGGATCCGTGCACAGCAAGCGACAGGGAGATATATTCAGCTTCAATTGTAGATATTGCAGTACACTTTTTGTTTCTTAGACGACCAACTTACTAGCTTTTCACCTAAAATTTAGGCACTACCCGATGTACTTTTCCTTGAATTTTGGCAACATGCATGGTCAACATCTGCAAAAGCTGTTAGATTAAAACTGGTATCCTTCAGATACCACAGACCCATGTTAATGGTTCTTTTTAGGCACCGAAAGACCCGTTTAACCGCAGTTAAGTGCTTTTTGGTAGGATTTTCTGGGTACCGGGCACACATGCAGACGACAAACACTAGGTCAGGGCGACTGGCTGTGAGGTACATAAGGGATCCGACCATTCCTCGATAACGAGTAGGGTTAACTGGATTCCCGTTTGGATCCTCATCCAGTTTTGACTGTCCCACCATGGGGATGTCAACAGCATCACGTTTTTCAAAACCATGTTTTTTGAGGATTTCAAGAGCATATTTAGATTAATTTATGAAGATGCCTCTAGGACTTTGAGAAATTTGAAGTCCAAGAAAAAATAATTTTTGTCCCATCATTGACATCTTAAAACATTTGTTCATTAATTTTGCAAATTAATCACAAAATATTGGATTAGTGGAAGCAAAAATTATGTCGTCAACATAGACTTGTACCAGTATAAGATCATTGCCTTCATTCCGAGTAAACAATGTCGGATCGACTACACCTTTGACAAATTTCTGACTAAGAAAGAATTTAGAGAGCAAGTCTGTTAGCCTTAAGATATGTCGGTTAATACGGAATTACATTTGTTTACATTAGCCAGACACGCAGGGACTAGAAATGTCAAGTGTAGTAAGTAGATCGTATCCCGAACTATATATACCCTCATATACTTCCATAGGAGGGTGAGGATAATCATTTTGTATCATTAGGGGTGTGTGTTTCTCTCTCTAGAAAACACACATCTTTCCCTCTCTACACTTTTCTCTCAACATCAATAATATGGCTACTTATTATTTCTATCCTCCCCGACCTCCGAATCGTGTTTTAGGCTTGAATCTTTATGGGTAACAAGTGGTACCAGAGCCTAAGAGGAATTCATGTTTGTGTTTTGCTTTATTTCATGTTGTTCGTGGTTTGTTAGCTTAATTCGAGCTTATATGAGCTTATGAGCTTTTGGATTTTATGGTTTTTAAGCTTGTGATATGAAAAACTTGTACTTTTGGGTTTCTCATTGTCATAGCTTCTTTAGTTCTTGATTTCGTGGCTTATTTTCTTAGGAATCTTGCTTATTTTAAGCTTATTGCTCACGGCTTATATTGGTTTTTTTGCTTATTTAATTAGCAAACGTTACACTTCTCTTGTTCAAACCGGATATAGCTAGTTATTATAATCTTTCCCTAGCTTATTCTTCAGATTTTTGAGCTTATCCAGGTTGGTATTAGCTTATTTGCTCACTTCGAAACTCATTTTCCTATTTATAGTTCTTGGTAGCGGTTTGAGTTATTTTGTACATTTTGTTATTGTTTTCTAGCCGAATAGAAGGAAAAGAACAAGAAGTGTACTAGTTGTTTTTGTTTGGAAGTCAAATGTTAGCTAAAGGCCAAAATCGAACTAGAAAACAAAAGAAGTACGAATAGCGGTTTTGTTTAGTGGTCCCAAAACTTGTGTGGCGGTTTGTCATTTTCAAGTGGCGGTTTGTTTAAGATTTTCGTAGCGGTTTGGCTATTTTTGAATGTAGCGGTTTGATCAAACCTCCATGTAGCGGTTTATAGGTTGTCGCATCGGTTTGATATTTATCTTGGCTTACCTAAATATTACTCTGACCATTTGTCTTTGTGGTAGCGGTTTGATCATTATACTCAGGTAGCGGTTTGTACTTTGCACTCAGGCAGCGGTTTACCAAGTTAAAAACAAGCAGCGGTTTGTCTTGAGAAAACTGGCAGCGGTTTCATATTTTTAGAGGTAGTGGTTTGATCATTACAAAAGGGCAGTGGTTTGATTGAGTGCCAGTGCCAGCGGTTTGCCCATTTTATATGCCAGTGGTTTACTTTAACTGTTTTGGCAGCGGTTTGTCACGTAGCGGTTTGGTTAAATTAGCCAGCGGTTTGATTATTTTATTGCTAGCGGTTTGGTGCTTATGCCAGCGGTTTGGTAAAACAAATTAGCCATCGGTTTGGTAAAACAGATAAGGCAGCAGTTTGTCTTAAGTTTGCTAGCGGTTTGTTAATTTACTAAGGCAGCGGTTTGCCATATTTTGGTAGCGGTTTACTTATATGTTTGGCAGCGGTTTGGTTATAAAAATGGAATCGGTTTGTCTTCATTTTTTTGACAGTGGTTTGGACTTATCAGGCAGCGGTTTGGCATAGTATATGGCAGCGGTTTGTTCAATTTTAACAGCGGTTTGTCAAAGAAAAACCACGTTTTGAAAAGCTAATTTCCCCAAAAAAATGCTCATCAGGTGGGCATGTGACCGACTTTAGGCATATGACCGAATTTGGGAATCTAATAATCAAAACTTGTACCATTATGATTCATTTTAGATTCAGAAAACTTTCCTTTTAACTGTGCTCTTAACTTGTTATTTTCAGAAATCTAATCATTATTAACTCAAGCAGCAAGAATAACGGGTACTTGGGTTGAGAATCATTTTGAAGATTTACAAATCTATGATTAAGTCATACGATCTGGTGATTATAAAGGTGTGTGGTTTGTAGGAGCAAGATGATCTATCTGTTTGATCTTTTTTTTGGAGATGCAAATTTTGGGAGAGAGGATTATAAGTGATGGTGAGAGGAACAGATGGGGGCGTTTGATTTTTTGTGATTAAGGTTAACTGTGACAAAAAAATTAGGGATTTCTATTTTATATCCCTAACTCAACGATCAGTTATAACTCTCTCATAGGCTTAGTACATTGTTAATTCGTTGGGCCGATTATCACTTGGGATGGACTGGACTATACGATTTAATGGGCCATGTATTAGAATTTAGGAGTGGACCGAATAAAAGAGGGCTGGCACTATGCATAACTGAAAATTGGGATGTTATATTATGTATGGTAGCATTAATGATTGAGCCAAGGAATAAAATGCTATTACGACAAGTTAGACTAGACGATGTTTATCGATTGACGACATTCAAACACAACATTTATCTAGTTTAAAGACATTCTTGAACAACAACACAACAAACATGATACATAACGCTAAAACGATCCTGAAAAGATTCAATAAATGACAAACGACTAAAGATTCGGATTACGATGACAAGTGATCACGAAGTTGATTTGGTATCCCTTATTTGAGATTGAAGTTAAGTTTCACAAAGGTGTCTACTTATTTCATCATCGAGACTTCCTTCTATTTTTCTACCCCTTTTCTTTAAACCCAATCTATCGATTGATGACTTGCTTGAACGTATATAACTTATGATTAAGACTTGAATTATCTAGTTACCAGCAGTCAGGGGTGGTTGGTTGTAGACCTGGTTAACTATCACTTAAAGGAGTTACATTGTAGTACTCAGTGTCACACGCAGAAGACGATGTGGATAATTTCAAGAGGTGTTGTACTTCTTATACTTTTCTGGTTGGGTATAGAGAACTTATAGATTTAATCTTGCATCATTCTTCAATCACAACAGTGCAAGCTTAAGTAACAAATTTGAGGGATTTCACTTCATTTTCAAGTTTGGTATATCGGGTTTACTTCACCAAGTGATCACAACAATAGCCGACAGAATTCGAGGTTGGTAAAGTTAGCCAGAGAATTCAAAGGTTGAGATGTAATCAGCAATTCTCACGGGAGTCCAAGACAATGGTACTTCACAGTCTAAGCAAACTTCTCAAAGTTCTACAACGACATTCATGTACAAGACCTTGATTATACCAAGTTTTCTTGATTCTTGCTTCATCTCCTATACGGTTTCTGAAGACAATAGGGTAATGCTTTGTTTGGATTTCAAGATTTGTGCTTAAGACAAGAACTTCTCGAGTATATGTGCATACACAACAATGATGCTTCCGAGAGTTCACAACCATCATGGGGGAAAATGTGTATATTCGGGACTTAGTTGACTTTGATGTTACCATGTCAACTTCCAGGGGGAAGTAGTGTATACTACTTTACCAAATATGGTTTATTAAGTATTCTGCATACATGAGAAGAATTGTTACTGATTTCTCGCATGCACCCCCGAACAAATATTCACCAAGCCCTAATGACAAGAAGCAGGAGTATTTGGTGTGGTTTGACTTCTACAAATTTCCGCTATGCACGTCAATGACAAGTAGAAGATTGTTTAAGCTGCTTCAAAGTTTCAGAATTTGCTTAAGATAGGGATGTTGGTTTGGGGGGAAGCTGATTCAGAAACTTTGCCAAAAAGAAGTCTATGAAGAAAGCTTTTCAAGACATGCTGCATGAATTGGGGGGAAGTTAATCCAGTTCATGCATACTACAATGGTTCCAGAACAAGTAAAGACAATGAAGATCCAAGCTGGAATACAAGTTTCAAGACCAGGAGAACTCAGAAGACAACTTCAGCTTTGGTTCAAGGAAATATCACGATCAAAAGGGTTTACTACGTCGAAGGTCTCAATCATAATATTTTCTCGGTTGGTCAATTATGTGATGCGGATTTGGAGGTTGCATTTCGAAAATCTACGTGTTTTGTTAGAGAGCTTCAGGGAAACGACTTACTAACCGGTAATCGTGGAACTGATCTCTATACAATTTCTCTTCAAGAAACAACTTCATCAACTCCAATCTGTCTCATGGCTAAACCATCACCAACTCAAGCATGGTTATGGCATCAACTCCAATCTGTCTACCAAAACTGAAGTATGTCAAGGATCAACTATGTTCCTCTTGTGAAGTAAGTAAAGCAAAACGAAGTTCATTCAAGTCAAAGACTATTCGAAGTTCAAAAGGACGGTTAAATTTGCTTCATATGGGCTTATGTGGTCCAATGTGGGTTGCTAGCATAAATGGGAAGAGATATATTCTGGTAATTGTCAATGACTACGTTCCAAGGATGAAACACCAGAAGTTTTAAACGACTTTCTCACGATGATCCAAAGAAATCTTTAAGCCCTAGTAATTTCTGTTCGCACTGACAGAGGCACTGAGTTCTTAAACAA
>BQNB010148589.1:0-16278 GCA_026074375.1 Tanacetum coccineum | reverse complement strand
GCATATCTTGTTTCCTTTTGTTTCTTCTTTCTTCATTTTTGTTTATGGGTTTTGTAATCATCAAATCTGTAATTCCTAACACTTTTTATCAATCTGATGCAGTTTGCATCTATATGACCAAATTTAAACTAGACTAAATGCAGACATTAAGAGCTAATTCTAAAACTTTTAAAAACACAAATTAAGAGCAAATGTGTCTATGATAATCACTAGATATGAATTTAACTACAAATATAAAAGTTACTTAGTTTATGAATTTTAACAAACTAATCTTATAAGTGCTTATTTTAACCTAATCTAATTTATAAGATCTATTCCAACAAGCTTATATGAGATTTTAAATCTACTACCAAAGTTCACAAGGCCTCAAAAAGTTTTACCTCATGGGTAAAACTGTTGACCCAAACACCCCTTTAAAAGCATTGAAATCTATTTGGGCTTATAAGAACAGATTTAATTATAAAAACTTAGATACCAGATGACAAACAGATTATAACAACCTTAATAAGCATAATGAAACAAAATTAAGCACAAATAAGCTAGAGTTAAGCAGAAAATAAGCAAATGCAACTTATTAAACTAAGATACTTGAATTTAAAAGAAAACTTACAGAAACATTAGCTAAACAAAGGCAATAAGCTCAAGGAGCTATTTCTATAGCTCTAGCTTATCAAATGATAAGCTAGTAAAGTCCGTATGAACTTATCTATGGCTAGTTCATCATCCAAAAGCTCAAAATCTAATAGGCAAAGGTAATTAACTGATTTTTATAGTTTAAGTAGTTTAAATGCTTATTATGAGCTTAATTTAAGCTTAGAGACTCAAAGAGCTTAAGATGAGCTTGTGAGGAGCTTATGTAACTATAAAAGCTTATTAAACAAAGTTTTAAGTAAATTTGAGAAAAGAAAAGACGAATTCTATTAATGAAAAAGTTGAGTACAATTCTAAAAAGGAAATTACATATAAGCAAACATTAAGCTAAAACATTTTCAATGAAAATTACAAAAGCTAATTTTAATAAGCTAATTTATAAACTACTCCTAGATGTTTCGTTTGTGAGTGATGAAGACTTCTATTTATAAGTTTGGATGAAGCTTCTAGGTCTCAATTCAGTTAGACGCTCCAATTAATCCATCCCCTTCATTCTTCTCAATCATTAGCTCTCTAATCTTGGCCCTTGGATCATTAAGTGAGCACACGGATTGCCAGCGTGGCAATCCGTATGTCAGGGTACTTATGCTTCTTCTACACATATTTTAGTGCAAATACCACTTGATTGGTGTGTTTTCTCCTTTGCCCGCGTGTCATTCCCTGTTGGGTTTCCCCCAATGGGAGCGTTTGGTGATGTGTAACTCTGCCAGCATGTCCTTTGGTGCTTGAATTACTAAGCCACGTATCCAATTTGCATGTGCCCTTTGATTTGACTTGGGGTAAATCGAAGAAGATAGTAAATAGTAACAACAATTTTTCCCGCGTGAAAACTTATACAAGGGTGCGTTTGATTTAGTTTTGACCCGGGCCGTCTTCGTTTGACTTTGGGCTTATAGAAAGGGTTTGGGCCAAGCAAAGTTAACAGGGATTGGTTTTTTTTGTTTTATAGAAAGATAACGACCGTTATCTTTTATTAATAAAAAGATAACGGTGTTAGGGTTTAAGGGTTTATTTTGTGATTTGATTTAACTTTGAGGGACTGTTTTGGGAAATTTGGGTTTTGTCATTTTGTGCGTTGACTTTGGTTGACCAAGGGTTGACTTTTGTTGACCTTTGATAGCATTCTCCCGGCTCTTGTATTCTCTTTTCCGTTCCCGTGTCCGTGATTGTTCGGTTTTGACAGTTTTCTTGTGATTTTTGCTATATTCGTACCTACACAATCACAAAGACAAAACAAGCAATATACAAGCATTTTAAGCACAATTTTGCCTTTTATGGGTCATTTTTGATATAAAATGGATATGTGTTTTCACACATATCAGTTGTCTTAACGGAATATTAAATAGACTGCGGGTTCGTGTAATCCGTTCATGACCTATGAAATACTTACACATATCATCTCAAGTATAACAAAGCAATAGGTAGAATTGGATAGCTAGCAAGGAGTAGTGCATCCCAGGTGAATACGCTTCGTTGTATAATTGTTTCATCACTAGATTAGATTAAAAGTAAAATTAGTTAATACAAACCAACCTTCAAAACCCGAGATTTACTTGCTTTCATAAAATATAAAAACACAAAAAGAATCTTCCTTCAACCTTTAGACCTTAGTGAACATTCGATCCGGCCTTAGTGCTATTCCCCTAGAGAACAATAACAACCCCCGAGTCTTGTTTATACTACATTGCTAGGTACTCTGCCTAGAGGATTGTAAAACTTCCTGTGAAGTCTTTACGACGACCGCATCATGTGCGCGGGAAGGTTTCCCGGTAAGTGATTATACGCGACCATAGCCGTTTAGAAAATAGAAACTTAACTCAGAAGTGAGTTGTTCATAATAATATTTGATATTTTACAGTCGGTTAAACCGTAACTGTTTAGCGTAAAATAAGTCAACAAAAGTCAACTATGAGTTTTCTTATAGAAATATATAGATATATAGTCATAGTATTTTGGGACAATATAACCTAGGAAAAATGACTGGTTATCACAGAACCTATCAAAGAAATTAAACGGGGGAGATAGAGAAAGAGTTTTCAGATTCTGAATCTGATTATTCATTCGATGAAACTGCACGAAAGGTAAAGAAAGCTAAGCGTAAGAAGTTGTTAAAGAGAAATATAAAAGAGGTCATATCCTGATGACGATGACGACGACGATGATGATGAGAGTTATGTTGGGCCAATTGAGTACCCAATTGTCTATGCATAGGTTTAAACAAAAATTAGGCTGAGTGTTAAAGATTCGCAGATAAGATATCAACGAGTGATTAAAGGACTCGCTTAAGCACAACTTAAGCAAGCAACCTCAAACGTATTCAAGTCAAATACATCGTCAAGGAAGTCGAAGATTACTTGAAGACATACTCGTCAGCTAAAATGTTATGATTTGAGTTTGACCGATGAGGACGATACTTATGTTTCTCGTCAAGTTTCTCGCTTTAACATGGCTTTTGACAATATGTTTCAAGTGTATTTAAATAAATATGGCTCAAGTGATTCAATCATTCTATGCATCAAGAGGCGGGTTCGAGTTCTCGTGGTTCTAATGCGTCAATGCAAATGTATAATCTTTTAGTAAATGAGAATAGAAAACGAGCTCGAGGTAATACCCCTAGTAGCGAGCTCGGAAGGTATGGAGCATCCAACTTTTTGGGTCAAATGAGCATTTAAGAGTTTGATAACTTAGATATCTTGGGTTGGTACAAGGCACGGGAATTCCAATTTCCGATTCTAGCCGTCATGGCTCGTGACCTACTCTCGGTTCAAGCAAGTACGGTAGCTTTCGAATCCGCCTTCTCGGTAAGTGGGAGAGTTATATCACATCGAAGAACAAAACTCACCCCGACTTCGGTCGAAGTTCTCATTTGTCTCAAACACCACTTCGATAGCATGGAGCAGATTCAACACATATCACCACTTGAAGGCGAATTGTAATGAGTTGAAGCACAAATACACGCGGAAGAAATAGCGATGAACTTGGTCGATCCTATTGACGAAGAGGAATGATTCAAGAAGAAGTTATTTATGTTATGTATTTCTTTTATGTATTTCGTATTTCCGTTTATGTATTCCGTATTTCCATTTATTTAATCATGAAGACGTTATTGATGTTTAATGTTTAAAATATGTTTTGTGTTTGTGTTTTGTTATATAATTATGTAGTTCTATACTTATATATAGTTTAAAAAATAAAATACCTTAAGAAAGCTACTTAACATATTCATGTATTTATCTCAATGTCAAAAAAAAACAAAAAAAAATTATAACACGAACCGGTTTAAGTAAAACCAGTTTGAACTGGTTAAGGATTTTCAACCAGAAAACCGGTTTTTAACCGAACCGGTTTTTAACCGAACCGGTTTTATTCAAAACCGATTCGTAAACCGTTGACTAAAACAAGTTCGGCTAAAAGGAGAGTTCGGTTTAAAAAAAACGAAATTTTCACCTCTATTCGAAAGAAATAAGAGGTTGAAGATGTGGGGATAAATATGACCAATACCACTCGTGTAAAGTGTAAACACCTCTGTAAAAAAGTTCAGTACATTTAAAGATTCACGTAAGTAGAAAATTTAACTAGATATTAAATGGTAATTAAAGTTACATGCTAAACCGAGTCATTAAATTTCTTATATTATAACAAATTTAAAAGTTTGATATCTTTCTTCAACATTAAAAAATGCAACTAAAATCTCGTTGATAAAGACTAATAAAGACCTATTAATAGTTAGACCATTATTTGTTTGCCTCTTTTTTCTTTTAGCAAGGACGGAAGATATATTGGGCCAAGGGGGGTTGTGGCCCCCTCAAAAATTTTGCTTCTAAGTATCAATTTTGTACTATGTAGATATACGTTAGAAAAAAATTACATTCTGCCCTCCTCGAAACTATACGTCAAATGCAAATTAATTTTCTTTTTTTACATTTTGTTTCTTTACCAAACAAAAAACAACTAAAAACCCTCTCTGCAACTCCTCTCAATCTCCCATTCTCCCAATCTAAAACTATTTTGTGAGTTATCGCGTATTTCTTGTCTTTCTTTTTGGTATATATACATTATGATTTTCGTCTCGGCCCCCCTCGTAAAACTGCTCAAGTTCCGTCCCTGTCTTTTAGGGCACAATTTATTCCTAAATCTATTCGTTTAACCTTAAGATTTATTAACAACTTTAAGTCATAAGACTATTTTTATCAGTCATTGCAAAAAAACACATCCGGACACATCAGCGTCACATCAACTTTCTCTCTCATAGTTTTTACCCTCACTATCTCTCACACTTCACTATTATCAATCACTATACCATTCACCGGACAACCCATTTTTTTTATTAAAAAGTAAAGCTTTTATTATTTATAAATTAAAAACATTACATTAAAAGATAAAAACATTACATTAAAAATCAAAAAAATTATAAATTAAGTATTATGAGAAAAGTAAACTATTATATTGCCCCAAAAATGTATTTCTATATTTGAATCCTATGTTTTCATTTGAACTTGGACATAAACATTTGTTTAAACTTGAAGGGCCAAAAAACAATAAATAGCAGCACCTTCTTCTTCATCCTTTAAAAACCACCATTTCATACTAAACAGTTTCATACCATTTCCAAATAAATATAAATCCTTTAAAAGAGAAGTGGCCCACATCTTCACAATGCCCGAAAAGCGGGAGCCTCGCCATTCAGACTCTTTTCTTGGCCAACCTCATGCGCAACGGAAGGGGTTGCAGCGGAGGTCACGCGTGAGCCAACCCTCACCGAAGCTCACGATTCCCATCCTCACCACCGATAATTGTAGCCTAAGAGCATGTGTCAACATGTATCTTTTTCCAGCTATAGAGAGCAAGTGGATGTTGACACCGTTCTATATGCTAGAATTCATTTAACATATTATCCGCGTAAAGCAGCGGTTTCGAGGCATTAAAACTAAAAAACTTTAAAAAATTAATAGAAATGTATATCAAAATGAATGTTGAATTAAAGAGCACAAAAAAATAAAAAATATGATGAAATTAAATCATTAAAGAAATAAAGATATTTCAATTTAAAAATAAAAATGATTTTTTAATTAAGAAATGACACATGTCACTTTAAGATATGTTTTCCTAAAATGAGATGGATGGTCAAGATTACACATAACAAAAAGATGTTACAAAAAGTTTTTACACAAAATGAGATGGATGTTTTTATTTTTTAAAAAGGATATTTTTATAAAAAGAAAAGAAAAAGTCTGAATTTTCAGATTTTCTAAATATGAAAGTGTCTGAAATACTTTATAAGAGATGAGATCAATATAGATCCAACATTTATCAAAGACCCAACGGACCAATCATAGACACTCATTTTTTCATTAAATTAAAAAACCCACTTTCCACCTCTTTTTTTAAAATAAAATATCTTGCAAATGTTAAATCGTCAAACGACAAAAAATATACCATCGCGACGAGAATTAAATCATCTTTTTATAAAGGGGCACTTTGATATACTTTCGACGAACTTTTGACGAACTTTTTTTTTATTTTTATTCAGTCACGTCTGAAAAAATTACATATGATTTGTATCAGAATCACATGTGATTTAATAAAATCACATATGATTTGTGACACAAATCACATGTGATTTTCCATAATCACATGTGATTTTTTGCAAACATGACTGAAAAAAAAATTAAAAAAAAAATTCGTCGAAAGTATATCAAAGTGCCCCTCTATAGAAAGATGATTTAATTCTCGTCGCGATGGTATGTTTCGTTTTGCGTAACGATTAACGGTTTGTAAGATATTTAATTTTTTTAAAAGAGGCGAAAAGTGGGTTTTGTAACATCCGGCAATTTTTGAAATTTTAAATGGCTATTTTACTTTTTGAATTTTTTGGTCTGACTTGACTTTTTGACTTTTGGTCTTTTATTGTCACATATAAAATACCGGATTAAATATTTTAAAAATAATCATTATTTCTTATTTCATATCTCATGTGCAAAGTTATTTTTAACTTATTTGACTTGAAAACGATCAAGATATATGTTATTCCTAAGCTGATTTATCAAAAACGAACCACTAAATCACGTTTTCACGACTCAGACTCTAAAGCAATTTGATGTAAAACGACATTCCGGACAACTTTTTAGTTTTGACCGAGACCCGAAAACAGTCAGAAAGTGACTGAAATTCCCTCACAAGATTATAGAAATAAGAAAATAATTAAATTATATTTAATTAACACTTTTTATTAAATAAAAATATTTAATAAATTAGTCATCATTTTATTCAGTAACGTTTGTTGAAGATGCAAATATTCGAATAAAATATCATTTTACGTACAAAGTTTATCGGAAATATACACATAAATAATAAACGTTTTAAATAAATTTTATAAAACGTTTATGAAAATTTGTCTAGTGAATACTCGTTTTTATGGGAAAAATTATTTGGAACGTAATGGCGCAAATTTTCGTATTATATATCATCCGTTAAGATGCTTAAACGAGTCCCGAACCAATATTTACAAAAAGTTTACATTTTTGGTCCCTTGTAAAAATTTTTTAACAAAATGAACCCCATCAATTTGTCGATTGACACATTTATTTTATTACTTTTAATATATTTTTATATATTTATTTAAGTTATACATATTTTTTCATTTCATTTCTTATAAAAACACACACACATGCTCTCTCTTCTCTCCCAATTTTTCCAGCAACCACCACCGGCCGGATTCGGCCACCACCGCCGCCGCCGCCGCCGGAAAACTTTTCCGGCGAGTTTTCCGACCAAGTCCCAAAAGCCTCCCCATCACCCGATCTACCCGATCCCCACCACCACGCGCCGCCACGCGCCTATATCCACCACCACTAACCACCACAGCCCCCCCCCCCTTTTGGCTGCTACCCCACGACAGCCCACACCACCACCGTCATCATCATCATCGTCACATCATCGTCATCATCATCCGAACATCACCATCACCACCCCTTCGTCACCGCTGCTGCCACCTCCACCCCATCATCACCACCACAGCCACGCACCACCACGAGTGCGTTTGGTTGTTATAAACCACCAACGAGGGTGCGTTTTGTTTAGGTAACAACAAAAAGGATGCGTTTGGTTAATATAAATAGCCAAGGGTGTGTTTAGTTTTGTTCTCAGCCACGTAAGGGTGCGTTTGGGTCATCAGAAACACCCAAAGGGTGCGTTTGGGTTGGCTGCGAACAACAAAGGGTGCGTTTGGTTGGTTGTGTAACAACCATGGGTGCGTTTGGTGCTGATAAAAACCACAAAAGGTGCGTTTGGATTTGGGTACACCACGAATAGGGTGCGCTTGGTTGATAGAAAGCACCAAGGGTGCGTTTGGTTTAACAGAAATACAGCAAGGGTGCGTTTGGTTTTGATAGAAATGACATAGGGTGCGTTTGGTTGGCTGTTAACAGCCAAGGGTGCGTTTGGTTTTCATAAACCGCACAAGGGTGCGTTTGGCTGGCTGTGAAACAGCCAAACTGGTGCGTTCAGGTTAATAGAACTGCCAAAAGGGGCGTTTGGTTCAGCAGATTGCATCAAGGGGTGCGTTAGGGTTTGGGTTTAACAGCAGTAGGAGCGTTTGGGTTAACAGAAAAACCATAAGGGGTGCGTTTGGGTGAGCAGAAAACCAATAAGGGTGCGTTTGGTTTATATAAATCGGCTAATATAAAACATGTTAAGTTTCGGTAAAATATAAAATCGGATTAAGTGGTGGTTTAAAATGGTTAAATAAATATGATATTTATTATTTTATTTAGTTTAGATATAATATATATATATATATATATATATATATATATATAATATATATATATATATTTATATATTATATATATAATATATGTATATATATATTGGTATACTATATATGTAGTTTTATATGTATATATATTTTATTTATTATTATATATAGCTTTATATATATAATATATATATATATATATATATATATATATATATATATATATATATATATCTAAAACACGCGGGTGTTTGAAACATTGAAACACGAGTAAAATGGCAACATGGATTGAATATCATAAAAATGGAAAATGTGGTTTAAACGAAAAGGTCATGACGGCATTTATATAAATTACTATACTTAATAATTTCGTTACAATTTTAAACGAACGAGAACTATACTTTTACAACAAATCAACTAGTTTAGTTAAAAATCGTAACGAAAAACTAAATTATAAAAATATTATAATTCTCGACTGGAAGATAAGGTCATAACTTTTGTAAAAGCTTTACAAACATCGGTTACATGATTCGTAACATTAAAACGTGCGGTTATTTATTTTTATGCAAGAACGCTTTATTAATTAAATTGGCGATCTCCCAAAACGTGTCGAATTATGTTGTTTTGATTATTTTTCTCATGGTTCTTATATAATACTTGCAAGGTATTATATACTTTTATTTTATTTTCATATAAAATACATGTCACGTATTATATACACTTTGTATTATTCTTTTGGGTATTTGTCTTTGTCATATAATTCACGATATGAATTATACACTTGTTCATTCTTAATATGTAATATATACGGAATATATTACACACTTTGCGTTTATCTTTCGATTTATTTTATTTAACCAACCACCAAACTATTACAACTTGGAATCTAAATCTTTTATCAACGTGTCGCGTTGACGTAACCATTCATCGAGAAACCCAAATACATTATCCTAGGCTAGTGAGTCTTAGCCGTTAAGAAACCGCAACTTCTTGATCGAGCCGTTCTGGTTTTCCGTTTGTGCTGTGCTTAAATATGCGCATTCCCGTCAATCGTTCTTCAACATCGATGTGAGTTTATAGCCCCATGTTTTACTGGTTTTACATATATTTTTGGGGTGAGAACATGCTTTTTTTGCAAATTCATTCACATGATTGACTTATGCTTGTTACATGATCGTTTACAAATTAGTTTGCATACTCATTTACATAGTTCGCTATGTGATACATTATTTGACTTCATATTTGGTCACAAATACATACTTTACTTTTGAAATGATTACGGATTAGCTTAAATTACATACACATGAATATTTTCAGAAATGCCCGGGTGTTCTTGGAGGGGACACCTATGATGGGTACATATTATTTTCATTAATGCCCGGGTGTTCTTGGAGGGAACACCTACGATGGGTACACTCTTACTGTGCCTTGAATAAAGTGGCATACATACAAGTCTACGTCGCAGTTTCATGAACTTAGAGTAATTGTAATCATTGTTTTATACTCACATGGATATTTACTGTGCCTTGAATAAAGTGGCAATACATACTTGAAACATTTTGGTGATATATATATAAATATCATACATGCTTTGAACAATTGCGGTACAACGTTCATACGTACATTTTTGTGACTATTTGGGGATTGAAATGGTCATGCATACTTTACAACTATTTGATTTCTAAAAATCATACATACATTTTGGAAGGACATTTAAGGATTTAAATGGTCATACACACTTTACAGAACCTTGGTTCAACATTTATACTTAAACAAATCTATGAACTCACCAACTTTATGTTGACACTTTTTAAGCATGTTTTTCTCAGGTGAATAGATGCTTGGATTATTTGATGTGCACTGGAGTCTAAATTTGACAAGATTTCATTCATGGATTACTACTTATATACAAATGATCAAATCTCGTTGGGTTGTTTTCAAGCTTTTCATTGTGATGCAATTATGGGACAAATGTTATATCAATTTCAAGGAAATCAACGAGATTACTTTTCAAACGACACATTTAGAGGTCGTTCTCTTGTATCTAGCGCTGTGTATTATGAAGTAACGCCCCCGAACACATTTCCGCTGCGACATATTTTTGGGGGTGTTACAGTTCAGATGAATTTCCATTGACGGGGAAGAAAAGATGCTCATATGTGAGTATATGCCAAAGAAAAATATTAGTTTGCATCTTTTTCGGTGAATAAATTTCATAAAGAAAGTGCATGTAATAATTTTATTTCCTATGTTTTCATCCATAACTAATACATTTTTAGTGTTATTATATGTAGATGATAACAAACTATTGGAGTTGGCTTTAAAAGATTAAACATTAGTGTAGGCGACCAACGAGTGCACCAGTGTATCAAGAACAAACGAAAAGAATGTATCAAGCTTTGCTTTGTTTCTGCTCCTTAATTGCAGGTGTATAAGGTACACTCTGTTGCATATTTTTAAGGATAAGCCCTCTAGATTTCTAGTTTTCGGGTGTTTCCATTTAGCGACGTTTTTGCTGGGGAACTGTAGTGTAACTTGGCAGTAGTCTCTGCCGTTTATAGCTTGCATCCCTAATCCATTGGCCGCCACACACTTTTGGAATCCACTCTGCAAAGTCTGTAACGCTTTGATTTCATCATCTCAGATATTCAACGCCCCGTTTAGATTAGAAACACTAGTGACATATATAAGAATAGCTGCAAATCCAAAAGCTAATGCAATTAGGAATGCAAACTGTAACAACTTCATATTTTATTAACTTTATTATAATCACTTGAAGTCACACAGTGAGAGTTATGCAATGGTACTCTTGCAACTCAAAGACGCCAGCGACCAGGCATGTTTTAACTTATATTAAATACTACATACATATCTGATATCTGTTTTTCTCTATATTCTTACAAATTTTCTTTTGTTGTTAAAATGCTCTTTCAGGTTACTGCTATTCTTCTTAATTTGAGGCAACATAACACACACCCAAGTAAATGTACTTAAAAGGTATGCTCTTATTGTCGTTTTAGCGCAATAGAGATATATTATCTGTTTTTTTGTTATTACTCATAAAAGGTAGCTTAAAATGATACAACGTAGTTTAGATAGTATAAATCATGTCTCACTTTCCTTCTACTTTCAGGATGGGTGCGGACGTTTGCGATATTTGTAAGAAGACTTGAATAGTGAAGGAAACATATATTATAGCTTGACATTATAACCACATTTAAGTAAATTTTATACAGGTGACTGAATTCAGGGGGGTTGTGTTTTTTGCACTATTCGACAATAAGGAAAGTGGTGAATTTCTCCCCAAGGAAGCAGCACCAGTTATCAAAATAGCATCTTCTAGAATGGATACACAATCAGAGCGGCATGGCTGTGAATTTGCCAATTGGATCGGTGTCAGTAGTCCACAAGTTATCATACCTTCAGAATTTGTTTTTACATGAATAACCGTCTCTGCAAACGTCTCAAATTATTACGCCATTTTTAACTTCTGCAGGATACAATCATTCACAACTGTAGTACTGAGTGGTTAAAGATCAAGGAAGTTGCAGAAAAGCAAGAGAGGCAACAGTTTCTGAAGCAGATGAAGTTGGTCAAGTGACATGCTCGGAACTTCTAGAAGCTCTTGAACTAAGTCGATACCTTTATCCGAGGAAGTACATTTTACCTACATTGCATTTACAGTTTTTTATTGATTATTGCATTCTCAGTCACAAGTCACAGATAGTGGGTCTTGACTGTTTTAGCGTTGGGGTATAGTGGAACTAATTATGATATTATACAGTCAAATAATCAGTTTTGGAAATCAGTTTAGGAGTAGCTGGTACGAAAATGCTTCTGATTTTAGGTTTCACATTTATATTTTCTACCAACACAGGTGCTGCTCTTATATCCTCACCTTTTTGCTTCTTTTGAGCATATATGCTGCTGAGGGTGACTGAGTACGGATTAATAAGGAGAGTGACGAGGGATAGTAGTGTCAAGAAGAAGTCGGGAGCAAGTTGTATTGAGTTGTATAGTAGAGTTCATGAGTTCATTTCTGGAAACAGGTCATATCGATCCTAGATCAAAGATAATATTTGAAAATTTGTCCCAGTTAAGTGCAAATGGAGTAAAAAGTAATAAGTGGCTAAACATAGAAAACCTGGGCAAGGTGAAAACGGAAGGGTCTACGACCACCTAAAGTGTATTCAGTAGTTATACACCCTCCCCATGTTTTCCACACCTGGCATGGAAATATTTAAACCATTTAAAGCACTATAACTTAAAAAGGCGGTAGAAGAGGTTAGATAATATCCCACTTATTTTTCTTACATTTCGTTTGTCAGATGACGAGCATTACATGTTGAGTTCCGTTAGTCATGATGACTATTTAGAGCGCGTGTGCTAATTGAAGAAGGTATTAGTTTCTGTCTCTACTTATATTTCATATTTACTAACGTCAATTCAATTTGGTTTATTGTCATTGATAACATGGAAACAACTAAACGAACACATTGACCCGAATATTGCCAATTTTTTCATCAATACTTAATATGCCTTGATGAATCACTCGATTTAGCACTCAATAGATCACTGAATATATGCCTATGAAATGCGTCTTTTAGTCTTACTGTATAAAGCAAACCAAACCAAGTGCTTATTGCATTTTGATACAATAAATAAGAAGCTACAATTTCGCATCAGTAGATCTTCGTAAGCCAACTCCTTAGGAATTATGAATGTGCGTCTGTACATTGGTTGTTGAACCTTGGGGATAACCATTATCATTGAGGTCAATCACCACACCACCTCTAGCATACATACGACATTACACGACACGACTATAAAAAACTAAAAAAGGTGTGTTTGGGTTAGGCTACTAGGAATGTAGCGAAAGTAAAGCCTAGATGCTATAGTGAAAGTTTGTAGTTTGATGGACTGTCAAAAACTATCACGTAAAGCTCGTGCCCACGCAGCTCAAAACGAAAGGCTTCCGGTTTAGACTGTGGTTCAAGTTCTTTACTATGAACAACAAAGGTTACAATAAACAGTAGACACTACCCCCATCAATAGTGAATCCCCTCTTCATTTAAGTTCACACAGTACCCCCAAACATCAAAGTTCAGTAACAGATGAAATCTCGAGCTTAAAAAAAGAAAACCAAGAGCTTAAATTTGAGCTTATCAAGATGAAAGCACGATTGCAAGAGATCGAGAAATCAACTGCTAATACACCAAAGGGAAATGCAAAGGGAACTACTCCTGCTGGTAAGCCACCGTTGCCCATTGCTGCTGCTGGTAAGCCACCTTTGCCCATTGCTGGTAGCGGTAAGCCACCATTGCCTAAAAAATCATTGATAAGCTCGGTCACGAAAAAGCTTGGGAAAATTACACCATTTCTTCATGCTGATGGGTTTTTGCCTTCGAGTAGAGGCAGAAATAAACGTGATAAAGATCGAAGGCATTCGGTATCTTGATATGAACTCTTTTCTTTGATGCATGAACTGAATTCCCATTTGTAAGTACTAAATATCATGCATGCTGTAAAAACACATTTTTACATGATAATATGGGACTTACATACACCATTGTTGTTAAAGTATTGTGTAATAAAGATAAGTATATATGTTATATACATAGCCAAATTGATATTTGTTATGATATATAAATTTTTCATATTAGTATACACTACTAGTTAGCTTGAATGAAAAATATTTCTATTATGAGGTAGTATTAAGTTTGTGACACAAGTTTACATTAAATAACCGATTCGTATTGATGATAAGTTGACTACCAACAAAGTACAAGTAGTTGATACTGATAGTCAACCACTATGGTTTTCATTAATTAAAAGCATATGTAACGGTTAAATTTTTTTATAATTGTTTCATTATAACCATTTATGAACGTTTGGTGAAAATTTGAAAAAGTTGACAAATGTTTAGGCTTTGTAGATAGGATTTATTGTGCAGTAATGAATCCAGTTTTTCTCCATTTCTTCCTTGCTTTCAAAAAGTCTAGTTTAGGCCAACCAATAACAACTAGTCAAAACACATTTACAAGTTTATAAATCTATAAGTAGATGGAGATTGGTTGAACATATTATTACAACAAATTACTCTTGAGTGTTACATATGTAAGTCAAAATTTACACATTTAAAAGTGGTTATATATAGCTAAAAATGTTTGCTTAGACAAATAACTCATATATCTTCGGGAGTTGATGCTTTGAGCCTTATGATTAAAATACTCTAATACTCACGCTACAAGGAAATATGTGAAAGAAGTTTTAATGACAAAAAAAACGTGTCATTAAATCTAACTTTGTGGTGACATTTTTCAAAAAGTCTAGGTAAACGCTTAAAATTTTAAGATTTAATGATACTCTTTATATATAAAATGTGTTTTAAAAAGCAGAAAATGTATCTTCACACTTTTTTTTGTCGGTATACATACATTTTTACCTAGTTTTTAAGTCGACATAAAAAAATTAGTGACATGTTTTATACTTTTGCTGACATTTATTTTTTCCTTTTAGTAACATTTTTTAACTTTTGGCGACATTTTTTAGTGTCACCAAAAGATAATTTTTTTGTAGTGCAAGTGTCGTAGCTGAGTTAACAAACTCACAGATAACTAAGTCAAATATATATTATACACTATACTGAATGCCTAAAACATAGTTTTTGATGTTCTATTCTTAAGTTCTAACATATATTTACCTCATATAATTGTATACATTTCACAATTTCTGTTGAAAATGAATTTTGAGGCCCTAAATATATAATAGGATTTGAGGCGGCATGCGGTATCACACCTAGCACCCCTGGTGGCTCTGGTAATACTCATATGTTAGAAATAGAATCATCTAAACTTTTATATTGCACATTCAAAAGCAACAATAATGAGGAAATGAAACACTAACAACTAGGAGAAGCACACACACAAAATGCAAGCTTCAGAACAAACACTACTAAGTACTAACTAAGTTTCAATCCGTTTACACTATTTTTTTTTCTGGAGATATTATCAACGAGTCTTACCGTTCTTTTTTCTTACATTAAGTAAAACTCACAATGACATTTTCATCTCTTGATATGATCAGATTAGAACTTGACGAAGCCAGGGAGGTGTGTTTAGTGATCGATCAACTTGTCTCATTTGCTCTTCTACACACAAAACTCTTGAACTATCTCCATATCTATTACGTGAACCTGTTGATGAAGATGAAAAATTTGCCATAGAATCTAAATTTAGCTGCGTAGTCAATGTGGAGTTATTCTTCCTTCGGGTATAACTTGTCGGGGCTAATGTTAGCTCGATTTCACTCTCATCTTCTATCTCTAAGCTTCCATTTTCTTCGATCGGATCTTGTTTTTGAGGCTTATGCAAAGTGTAGTCGTTATGATGATTCTCAAAACGTATGGTGTCATTTCTCAAATTCCAAGTTTCTTGATTTTGCATATTTTTCATCAGCATTCTCTGGATTTGATATAGCCTATGAAGTTCATGTACCTTAAAAAGTAAAATAAAAGATAAGTGAAGCTAATACGATAAGTCGATAAGTAAAAGATATATACCGAGTACTTGTTAAGAATTGATTATGCGTTTTTAATAATGAGAATCAGATAATCAGTTGTGACAAAACGTCGTGTTGTAGTAAGTTTGATGAGTTGAAACCTGTTGTTTAAATGTTTCTTCATGCTTTAACATGGCCATCTTTATGCATTCCATGTCATATGGTAGAACCGCCTTATCCATAGCTTGTTAGTCGGTTAGAACTCGCGAAATTATCAACGCCTCAAAACGTGTACTTTGAAAGTTCCCTGCACACGTTATATAAAACATTAGACATGCAAATCTGAATGATGGATAACATAAGTTTTAGAA
>BQNB010148588.1:0-12847 GCA_026074375.1 Tanacetum coccineum | reverse complement strand
TAGAAACTAGCTTGGTTTTAGGGTTTAGGGTTTTGAATTAGGTTTTTAAGTGTAAAAAGATGTATGAATGCTTATGAGTAGAATATTTAGTGTAGTAGCTTGTATATAAGTGGTGGTGAAGAAATTAGAATAAAAACGGAGGTAAAACAGCTATTTTGGAGGTCATGCTTAATGACTTGCATATTGTGCTTTCAAAGACTTGTACTTTGATTTGAAGAGATTTTATATTTCAAATGAGATGTTATATTACTTGTACATATTCTTTAATAGTTTGTACATTCACTTTAGATATTATTCCTTCATGAAATTAGGGTTTAGTGGTATACGATAACGGTTTAAAGCCCGTTTTAATATTATGTTGCGAATAGTACATTATAGGAATAATGTACCTTGTAATATGAATATGATGATATTAACTTGACATGTTATGATGTTTGCTTGACATATATGAAGACAGGATTGCCATAGATAGGTTGCGTAAGCTCGTCTACTTTAGTTATGTAAGTTACATGACATACTGAGATATTGACAATGCAAGTAATGTAATAAAGCGAAAAATTTCCCCGTACAATTGTGATCATAGTAAAATAGGTTGATGAAAATTCTTGGATTGTTATACCTTTCAATGGCTATCCGCATTTCTTTAGCTGTAAATATCATCCCCAATTCCAGTCAAGATCAAATTAATTGCTTCAGCTTCTGAATCATAGTGATATTTGTTTTTAGGAAAGATATTCAGATTCGTTTCTAGAACTGTTCGTGCTGGAACTGCTAGAGAATCATATGTGGCAGGTTGATCTGGAATTACGATTTCACTTAGTACATATGAGCCTTGGAGGATGCATTTCTTTAGAGCTACACTGTTTGCTTTTGTATCAACATATCTTATGAAACGTGATTGTCATTGAGCATATCTTCCCGTTGCAAGCATTGGTGGACTATCTCTTGAACCAGCTGCCATGATGTTGTTATGCATTTGACTATCTATTGTGGTTGTGGTGATTGGAGTAGTCATGATGAATGATTTGTTTATTATGAAATGAGAATGATTTAAAGGATCTTAAGTAGGTAAAGTGAAGTTGTTGTGGATTTGAGTGTAGAAATCTAGTTCATGGGATTTTACAAGTTTTGATTATACCGAAAAATGAAGTAAGGATTTCATGGGATTTTACTAAATCAAGAAGAAACCGTGAAAATAAAATTGTTGTTTTTTAAGTCCAAAAGAAGAAATGGAAGCTATGACTTAACCAAAAATGCCTTTATCGAAAATGGTTTACTAAGTTAACCGAAAATGGAATTTCGGTGAAATTACTAAGATTGCATGTTTCGCTCATAATCTTGCATATTTCGCCTAAGATAATAGTGCATGTTTCGCCTGGACTTAGTGCATATTTCGCCTGAGTCTCATTGCATATTTCGCCTGGCTATTTTTTTACATATTTCGCATGACTTGGAAAAATTTGGTATATTTCGCACTAAGAGAAATGTATATTTCGCCCAATAGAACCTGTATATTTCGCCTGAGGGAATATGTATATTTCGTCTAAGCAAACATGTATATTTCGCCTAAAGGAAAGTACATATTTCGCCTAACTTGAACCAGTATATTTCGCCTGGCATAAAGAACATATTTCGCGCAATTCAAAACATCGCCTGATTCATAAAGTACAATACATATTTCGTCTCCTTCAAACTTTTCTAGAAAATCAACTTTTAAATCACCTAAAAGACACTCTTTTAAAGGTTTTTTGTTGATTTCTTTTGCAAAACTATGTATTACTAAGTAACTACAAACATAAAAAGCAGAAACTTTATGGTTCTTAACACCAAAAAATTTCCATTTTTTTGTGTCGAGTTACAATACCAAAAAATGCACCCTTTTTCAAGTTTTACACACTATAAATCAAATACACAACACACTAAACCCACCCGTGGGCTCTTGATACCAAATGTTATCCCAAACTAAACCATGATCACTTATTGGATGATGTACTATGCGTATGATTAAAGAAACAAAAGGAGGAAGTTAGAGAGAGAAAAAAGATGGTGGATTGTCTAAATGTGTAAATCTTACAAAATGAACAACCAACCCTTCCACATAGTGGAGAAGGGGTATTTATACCTAAACCATGGGCCAGCTCTCTTGAGCTTTAGATGGGTCGTGTGGTATTTGCTATTGGGTCGGGCTCGGTATTACTTTGGGCTTTAGCCCGCAACACATAGAATATTAGATTAAGAAACGAGCCTGTTAATACAAATAATGTCTAAAAAAATTATTTATATTTTTTGACCTCTCATTGTTTTGATAATAACAAAACGTAAAAACGTTTATGTCAAAAATAAATGTTCATAAATTATTAAGTGTGAAATTTCATTTCTATGATTAGTGATCACTTAAAGTATGGATAAACAAAATCATTAAGCATGATTAGTGATCAAGAAAATATTTTTCTTTTAAACCTCACGTTTAATTCTACAAACGTATTTTCTCAAAAATACATTCACAAAATATTTTCTAATTAAAAGAAAAGTTTTATTAAAAACTTAAAATTTAAATTTCAAAATTTCCCCCCAAAATGGAAGGTTTCATAGCAGATACAACCTTCACCACAAAAAGACAAAAACAGGAGCGGAGTCTAGGGGCGACCCCCTTATAGGCCTGGCGGCCATCATATATATATGGGGCCGCCGGGACCGCCGCCAGTTACCGTTGAATTTCTCTGCCTATAAATACTGGTCCACCCCTTGCTGAAAGTCATTCCTCTTTGCACGAAATTTTTTAGTTCGTTCTCTCTCTTCTTTCTCTCACTAAAAATATTGATCACTAACATTCTTAGATATTGTTTTAAGTGATCTCATCTTATCTTCTTCATCTCATCTTTCCTCTCTATCAAGTGCAAGAGAAGAATACTCGTATTCGCCAAGAAACGAAGTGTTGATTAGTGATCTCTCCTCTCTTCTTCTAAGTTCCAAATCTCTATTGTATTTATCTTGTGTATTCGTATGATTCGGATATTGTGTAGATCCGATTGTGTAGATCTTATGAGTGTGTATATCTTGTGAAGTGGTATATTGGTTCTAGCTAAGATTAGGACTCGACATTTAGCTTAGTGTCGGAAAATAACGTAAGCGACGTGTAAACGGTTTTATCCGCCTAAAGGAAGCTTGTTGACATAGTGAAATCTCGAGTAGGATACTCGGGGAGTGGAGTAGGGCGAATAGGAGCTTTGTAGCCACTATAAAATCTTGGCGTCTTGGTTTGATTGTTTCTTTCCTTATCTCTTTACATTATTATTGTTGGTATCTAGTTTTAGTTTAGATAGTTATTGCTTGTTCATATTGTGAATTGGTTAAACATATAACTCGGATCTAAACATTTTTGAAAGCAAACTTTTAAAACGTAAAATGAACCTGTAAACTATTCAACCCCCCCCTTCTAGTTTCCACAATTGGTATCAGGAGCAAGGTCACTCAAGATTTTTAAAATATACTGTATTTTAAAGCTTGGATCGATCTATGGATTCCGACAAATATCTAGAAGGGCAATCTATGCAAAGACCACCACTCTTTGAAAGCGATAGTTTTATTTATTGGAAAAATAGATTCGAGACATATGTTAAATCAAAAGATCTAGATCTTTGGCATGTTATTACCAATGGTGATTTTCAACCTATTGTACAAAATCCGGAAACCAAATTAGATGAGGTTATCCCTTTTGAAAAACAAACCGATGATCTCAAAAAGAGACTTGCGAAAAATAATGAAGCCAAAATGGTTATTTACAATGCTTTGCCAAGAAAAGAATATGAAAGAATTTTCATGTGTAACACGGCAAAAGAAATTTGGAAAACTTTGTTAATCACCCATCAAGGTAATAGCCAAGTCAAAGATAATAAGATCGACCTTTTGGTTCAACAATATGAACAATTCGTCATTTCCGAAGACGAATCTATAGATAGTGCTTTTGCTAGATTTAATACTATTATTACTAGTCTTAAAGCTCTTGATGAAGGTTATTCTAGTAAGAACTACGTAAGGAAGTTTCTTAGGGCTCTACATCCTAAATGGAGAGCAAAGGTCACGGCGATTGAAGAGTCGAAAGACTTAACGTCACTATCTCTTGATGAACTTATCGGGAACCTCAAAGTTCACGAAATGATCATCAAGAAAGATTCTGAAATAGTCAAAGCAAAAGTTGAAAGGAAATCTATTGCTTTAAAGGCTAAGAAAGAATCTAGTGATGAAGAGTGTTCGACTTCCGGTAGCGAAGACGAAGAGTACGCCATGGCGGTAAGAGACTTCAAGAAGTTCTTTAAAAGAAGAGGTAGATTCGTGAGACAACCTAGGAATGACAAAAAGACGTTCCAAAGAAGCCGAGATGACAAGAACGGTAAAAGTGATAGAAAATGCTTTAGATGCGGCGACCCGAATCATCTTATTGGAGAATGTCCAAAACCACCGAAAGATAAGAACCAAAGAGCTTTTGTCGGAGGCTCTTGGAGCGATAGCGGTGAAGAAGATGACAAAAAGGTCAAAGATGAAATGTGTCTTGTAGCTCATGCTTCAAGTGAGGTATGTTCCGAATCATCTTACTTTAGTGATGAAAACTCATCAATTGATGATTTAGCTTTAGACAACGAATATGATAAGTTATGCAAAATGAGTCTAAAGATAATCACTAAGAACAAAAGGTTAAAAGCTACTAGAAATAGTCTAGAAAATGAGCTTAGAGAATTAAAAGATAAATTATCCACACTCGAGAAAAATAAGGGAGTTAATCTCGATTGTGCAAAGTGTCATGCACTTAAAATTGAAAATGAAAAACTCAAAGAAGAATCCACTAGATTAAATACATTTGAAAAGAGTACTCATTGCTTAAATGAATTGTTGAGTAGTCAAAAACCCTCCGATGATAAACTAGGTTTAGGGTTTAATTCATTTGAAGCATCATCTAGTGGAACTAAGGAAATAAAATCTGTGAAAGCTAAATTGTCCTCTGATGGAGGTCCTATAAATATGGGCGGCCCCCAAAATAATTATGGGACCGCCACCAGTAACACGTGGATCTGAGAAAACTGTGTCTTTTCAAAAATCTATTTAGGGTCCTAGACCAAAACACATAATTGTAAACAAAGTCAAAATTCCTATTGCTAATGACAATGAAGTTAAAAAATTCTATAAGCCATTGTCAAAGCCCGGAGTTAGATTTTCGAAACCTAATTTTAGATCAAAAACTCCACCTCCTAGAAGAGTCAATAATAATTATTCTCGTCCTAAAACACCATAACCAAAAGGACATGTTGGTCGACAAAACCAACCTCATGGCTTTCCCGTAACTTGGAATAACTTTCCACGTCAAAGTTACATGCCATAGGAAATGTGTCTTCCATTCTCACATCCCAACTAATTGCATCAAATGCAAGGGATGTTTGGCACTAACAATTTTGGACCCATGAGGTATTGGGGACAAAATATTTGAGCCATTGTACTATATAAATAGATATGCCTTATAGTTGACTTGGAACCCGACGAATGGATCAAGGATAGCGGATGCTCTAAACATATGACGAGCAACCGAAAGCTCTTCTCCACTTACAAGGCATACAATGGAGGTAATGTCATTTTTGGTAGTAATCTTCGCGGTAACATCATTGGTTATAAGGCATACAATGGAGGTAGTGGTATTTCGGAGTTAGCAGCAATCTCGTGGGTAACATCATAGGCAAATGTTACGATTTCTATTAAAACTCTTCAAAAATAAGATAATGTAGAACATGTTGATAACTTAGGATTTAACTTGCTTAGTATAGGACAAATATGTGATAATAAGTGTAAAGTAACTTTCTCTGAACATGATAGTGAAATCACTAAGAATGGTAAAGTCATAGGTAAAGGTATTAGGAAGAAAGGCTTATACGTGATGAAATTAGGAAATAAGCCAAAGGATCAAATTTGTCTAGCAACGATTGATGAAAATTCCACTTTGTGGCATAGGAGATTAGGTCACGCAAATATGCGTCTCATTCAATCGTTGGCTTCTAAGGAATTAGTTAGAAACTTACCTAAGCTTAAGTTTGATCAACACTTTTGTGATGCTTGCAAAATTGGAAAGCAAGCTCACGCTAGTCACAAAGCTAAGAACATAGTCTCAACGACTAGATGCTTAGAACTTCTCCACATAGATCTTTTTGGTCCATCCACCGTACGGAGTTACGGAGGAAACCGTTACACCTTAGTTATAGTAGATGACTACTCTAGGTATACTTGGACTAGATTCCTTAAGAATAAAACCGAAGCTTTTGACCAATTCGAAATATTTAGTAAGAAAATCCAAAATCAATTAGGATGTACAATAGTGTCAATAAGAACCGACCACGATAGAGAATTTGATAATGAAATGCAATTTGGAGAGTTTTGTAATGCCAATGGTATTACTCGTAACTTCTCGGCTCCACGCACTCCTCAATCAAATGGCATGGTTGAAAGGAAAAATAGGACACTTCAAGAAATGAGTAGAACTATGTTGAACGAACAATCGTTACCCTAAAAGTTTTGGTGTAATGCAGTAGATACTTCAACATATATTCTTAACCGAATCCTAATTAGAGCCATCCTAAGAAAAACACCTTATGAAATCTTGAGAGGTAGGAAACCTACTCTTGACTATTTTAGATTGTTTGGAAGCAAGTGCTTCATTCTAAACACTAAAGACTACCTTACCAAGTTTGACCCAAAGTCTTACGAAGGTGTCTTTCTAGGCTACTCCTAAAATAGTAAAGCATTTATCATTCTTAATAAACACACTAGGAAAATCGAAGAATCACTCAACGTGACATTCGATAAAACTCCTCCACCCTCTAAGACATCACCCTTGGTGGATGATGACTTAGATGAAGAAGAAGCTATTAAGGAAATTGAAAAGAAAAACCTAGAAAATGATGTTGAGGATGAAACTTTAGAGATTGATGAAATAGTCAATATTAAGGAATCTAGGAACTATCCCTTAGAAAATGTCATAGGAAACCTCAACCAAAGAACCCTTAGATCACAAGCCCAAAACCAAGCACACACTTTATTGCTTCCTATTTCTACCATAGAACTAAGAATGTAAATAAAGCCTTAGGAGATCGAATGTTGGGATAGTCGTTTTCATGCAAGAAGGGAATTAAATAAATCCATTGCTATGGATGTTTGGGAGTTAGTTCCACAACCTAAAGAATTGATAAAATTATAGGAACTTAGTGGAGTGGTTTAAGAAAATAAGTTAGACGAGACGGTGTTTGTTTCTAAAAACAAGGCTTAGTTTAGTTGTCAAGGCTACAACCATACAAGAGGTATATTATGATTGAAAACTTATGCCGTTGCTAGACTTGGTCTTTAGAATATTTTTAGTTTATGCTTGCGCCTTAATGATTTTAAATTTTTCCGAATGGATGTAAAAAGTGCATTCTTGGAGGTTATATCCAATGAGGAGGTTACGTGGGCACAACCTCGGGATTCATTGATTTTGAAAAAACCGAATCATGTTTATAAAATTAAAGAAAGCTTTTATAGTCCTTAAACAAAGCACCTAAAATGGGTATGAATAGTTTAAAATATTTCTTATTTAAACATGAATATAAATATAGGAATGGTAGATAAACACTCTTTGGTACTTAGACAGAATAGTTCTAACTCATATTGTTCAAATATATGTTGATGACATTATATTCAGTTCGACTTGTCAAGACATGTGTGATGAATTTGCCAAAATCATGCATGACGAGTTCGAGATGAGCATGATACTTAACTTCTTCCTTGGATTACAAATTAAACAAATGGAAGATGGTATATTTTTTAATCATCTAAGTTTATTAAAGAAATGCTTAAGAAATTTTGGTCTAAAAGAATCTAACCAATGGAAACCCCATCGTCCTCCCCGATACTAAACTCACGAAAGTGAAGCGTAGTGATCGGTACGATAGTACAAAGTATAGACGCTATGATAGGTAGTTTATTGATTCCCTACGGCAAGTAGGCCGATATCCATGTTTAGTGTGGCCTTGTGCCCTCTTCCAAGGTGGATCCCAAAACCTCTCACCTTTCCCCTTTGTAGCGTTAAGCGTATCTTTTGATACATTAAAGGCACTACGCACTTAGGATTATGGTATCTTAAGGGGACCGGCATAGAAACCATAGTATATGCCGACTCTGATCATGCGGGAGATTATGTGGACCGAAAGAGCACTAGCGGTATTTATACGTTCGTAGGATGTTGTTTGACATCTTGGTTCTCGATGAAACAAACCGCTCTCTTGCTATATCCACTAACGAAGCCGAATAGTAAGCGCGGAAAGGATGTAACAAGCACTATGGATGAAACAGCTCTATCGATACGACGTATTAACCGACGACGTTCCATTCATGGTGCGATAACAAAGGCCGTGATGACCTTAGCAAAAACCCGGTGCATACACTCTTCGTACAAACACATCAAAATATGTCACACATTCCTCGTGTATAATGTCCAAAAAGAGACATAATATCATATATCAAAAGCGTATAACATTCATCGACAACAATGACTACATTCTCACTTAAACCCTTTTAAACGGTGGAATCGTTTAACGTATCTACGTCTTGGTTTAGGTATGATGGAAACATTTCATAATATATATTTAGTAGCCTCTCCTCTTCTGTTCTCATTCTAGTCTGTGTTCCATTCCGTGTCGTGACAACTTAAATACTTCATCCGAAGTACTTTAAACACATTTAAGTTGCAAAATGCAAGTTAAATTGTCACTCCTCCTAGTCAATTTTTTGTCAAAAAAAAGTTATAAATCACTGCCTGAAGGCGGCCCCCATATAGGCGGCCCCCTTATATATAAGGGACCGCCAGGAGATATGGGACCGCCATCAGGGAAGACGAAAATATTACCACCAAAACCAAAATTTTCTAAACACAAAAACAAACACCCCCTTACTTGCGGCCATTGACGAACACAACCCCAAATCCACCAAAAACTCAAAATCAACTACTAAAACTTAAATTGAAGATCAAATCAACACCAATAATCATTCCTAACATCTCAAAGAAAGCATTTATTTGATCTATTACAAGTACACAACCAAACACCTCACGAAATAGGAAGATGAAAACACTCAAATCACTCAACTAATCTATGTGGTAACATGTAACTAATTCGCTCAATTGCTCGGTCGTGACGAGTATTCTATCATAGGCTTGGCAAGGATACACATCTCCACCACTAGAGCTAAGGAGTAACAAGTTTATAAAGGTAAAATGGGTTTTTGTTATAAGGCTTAGGGTTGATTACTCTAACTAATCTTTATCGATACCAATATTCCAGGAGGGCGACAAAGACCACACATACACACCCGTAACGACGGGATAGACACATGTGACTGCTCACTCCCACCTCGAATAAGCTAAAGAGTAGGACTAGTAGAGTAATATAGGGTATGGATCTTCTAACTTTCACCAATAGTAATAAACCAACAAGGCAGCTGAGACATGCATACATGGTCGTAACGGCGGAATAGACATGCTTGCTCGATCACATCCTCATTCACGTAAAACCCATGGTTAATGATTAGGAAAGGGAATTAAATTGTTGTTAAACAAAAATTACGAAACAAATAGACTAGGTCCAAGATATAAGTTGCTAGACACTTTTTCCCGACCGTTACCATGATTAAGACACAACTATTTACAAACGTCTTGATCATTGATCAAAAACAACAACCAAAGTTGGCGTTCCTGTAATGGTCAACTTCTCAATCATCCCATACTTTACAAACTTTTACAAGACAAGTGGCGATATCTACCACTTTATACAATACTCTACATCGTTGATTTTTAAGACGTATCAATGAATAATCTATCATTCATATAATTCTTTCGGTCTAAGCTCTTATGATTATCTCCATACTTTCCTTCTCTTTTTTTGTTGCGATTTTTTTTTCTCATTTTTTTTATTTTTTACACACTATACTACGAAACTCGGTGTAATTTCACCATCTTTACGATCATAATAACTCTGGATAATTCCTTCGGTAATTCTTCATTCTTCGGACATACCAATAATTGCATTGGTAGTAAAAATACATGAGTTTTGACTACTTTATACATTTCCATTTACAATGTGCAAATTTCTTCCCAACCGTACCAAAGATAGAAAATTAACACAAGACTCGGGAAATACATACTTTACACTTTAAGCAACTAGCAACTAATAAATAGACATAATCTAACCGGATATGTTAAGGTGTAAAGGTGTAACGAAATAGATAGTTAGTGTAATTCCTAAAGGATTGGCTCTACGGGTTGTTCTAGGGGTATCTTACTCTTAAGATGAGAGTAAACAAAGGGTTTATACGGGGATTTAACTAACCAGTGTAGTTAGTTAATAAAATAACATGTATAGGTGTTTTAGGTGTAATCCTAGAATTTTACCAATTTAAACAAGTTACTCCATCTAAATCCATAGTACTCATTATTGCGGTCTCGAATAGATATACCAAGCCAAGTTTTAAAGTCTACAACATCACCGACACACTCATATTTTTGTGGTATTTGGGTAAACATTTGGAAACGGATAAGGTTAAATCCTCACAATATCTAATAAGGGTTTTTGTGTGCAGGTTATGTATCAAGTAATTTCACAAAAGTATGCTTGAAAAAATTTAAATTTGAGCATAATTTAAGCATTTTAGTGTGAAAAATAGGACAAGTATCATTCTAATTCCCATCCCCCTACTTGAATTATACAACGTCCTCATTGTATAGATAAAACATTAAATACAGGAATTAAAAAGAATTAGAATGAGAAACTCCGCTGGTATTTTGCTTGGTAGATTCTCCAAGTTGAGTTTATGAGCAAGATTGTGCTGTAAATGCGTCTGAATTCCAGCATGACTACAATCACACATAATATTCCAGATGATTGATACTTCACCAACTTCGTCGATTTCTTTTTTCATCGAGGTCCTGTGCAAAATATAGGAAAAACATGCAAAATCCTATCTCGGGTATCCACGATTAATCTAAATAAGCTAAATAAAACTATATAGGGGACCAATATGCCGTATCCATAAACTGGCCTGTAAATAGTATCTAAATACGGGTCAGTCTATTAAATACGCCGTATCATGTGCATGAATACACCGCATTGACAGAACTGACAATAATGTTTAAAGTGCATAAAAATAAAGGACTAATAACGTCCAGACATTCAATACACCGTATGATATGGAGCGGATACGCCATATTGATGTCTGGGAAGATAGACTCGATAAAAATAAATAACAATCCGGGTTGTCTCTCAGGAAGCACTTTTGTTTCAGCTAGTCTTTAAGTTAGACTTTTTCCTTCCTTTATTTCATTCCATCTCATGCACGCTTATGTTCCCGCGTGTGAGCCATTCTTCCATCTTCGCATCTCGGACATATTCGAGCCCTAAGTTCAAGACTCCTTTATAGAATCCCTTAAGCTTTTGGTATGAGTGCGAGATTCCATTCATTTTATCCTCCTCACTTACCTTCAGTAATGGCGGGATCTTGTTGCATTGTTCATTAGTGTGGTGTTTAAACCTCAGATGTGACCCTTGCCATTTGGTAAGTAACTTCTTCATTACCATTGTGAATGGTAATCATTCCTTCAAACCGTTTTGCATTAATCCCAACTTCTCTTAAAAATAGTTCGCCAAAAATAACATCGCCCATTTTGTTAATACAAATAATGTCTAAAAACGTTATTTATATTTTTCGACCTCTCAATATTTTGATAATAACAAAATGTGAAAACGTTTACGATAAAATTAAACGTTTATAAATTACTAATCATAAAATTCTATTTCTAAGACTAATAACTTAAGGTATGGATAAAAAAATCATTAAACATGATTAGTGATCAAGAAAATATTTTCCTTAAACCTTACATTTCTACAAATGTGTTTTTATAAAAATATAAAAACAAAATATTTATTCATTAAAAGAAATATTTTTTTAAAAACATAAAATTTGAAATTTAAATTTTCCCCCAAAAATAGAAGGTTCTATAATAGATACAACCTTCACCACAAAAGGACAAATAAGGGAGCGGAGTCTAGTGGCGGCCTCCTTTTAGGCTTGGCGGCCCCCTTATATATAAGGGAGCACCGGGACCGCCACCAGCAACGGTCATTTTTTTGTCCCCTATAAATACTAGGCCACCCCATCTGAAAAACAGAACCTCTTGCCACAAATTTTCTCAGATCCATTTTTCTCTCTTCTTCCTTTCTTTCTAAAACACATATCTTGATCACTAACATACCTTGATCTTGTTTCAAGTGATTAATTCTTTCTTCCCCCTTCTTCTTCTTCTTCTAATCAAGTACAAGAGAAGAACAATCGTATTCTTTTATATACGAATTGTTATCAAGTGATCTCTCACTCTTCCTCAAGATCACAAATCTTCATTACATATATTTAGTGTTATTGTGTAAATTGGATTATGTGTAGATCCAAGTGTGTAAATTATGTATCGGTGTGATTTGGATTGTGTGTCAATCCAAGGGTATATATATCTTGTGAGTGTGTAAAGACTTAGTGAAGTCTTAGATTGGTTCTAGCTAAGATTAGGACTCGACATCTAGCTTAGTGTCGGAAAAGAAAGTAAGCGACGTGTAAACGGTTTTCTCAGCCTAAAGGGAGCTTGTTGACATAGTGAAATCTCGAGTGGAGTACTCGGAGAGTAGAGTAGGAATGAAGGGGTGCTTCGTTGACGAACCACTATAAATCTTGGTGTCTTAGTTTGATCGTTTCTTTCCTTATCCCTTTATATTATTATTGTTCATTTAGTTCATTA
>BQNB010148586.1:0-16278 GCA_026074375.1 Tanacetum coccineum | reverse complement strand
TCGGGCTTTTGTATCAAACACTTTGCTAAATCCAATGTATTAGTTTTAAATGACTTTTTGGTCGTTCTTATATTATCTTGTATTATTGATCTATGATGTACCATCCCTGGACCCATATTCCACTGCGATCCATTTTAGGGGTGTTACACAAGACAATAATTGCACTTATAAACAAAGACATGTGTTTTATTAGATTAAACATGGTTAGTACGTTTTCCTTACATTATGCTCGACCGCTTCTTTATCTTTTGATTACCAACTTGCGTGTGTTAATTGTCATCAATTTAGTCTAGGAAACCTAAAACTGTGCCAGTCTCTCAGGCTGAAAATCCCCCTTGCATTAGTTTAGGTTTAACATAGAATAACTTAGATAAACATAGAATAGAATAAATTATGACTAACATAGATAACTAAAATACTGATAGATTTATGCATTAATGCTCTCACTCTTAGTGATCGACACCGTATTTATCAATGAACCCACAACTGATCGGGTACACTGCCCGTTAGTGTTGTTTTTATGTAAAGTCGGCAAAATATAAATAGTAAAACTTGATAATAGTTTTTATGTAAAGGCGCCACTACTGGGGAGTGAAGTTGTTTAATTCTTGTTTATCTGGATTTTAGTTTAATTTACATTTAGTTTATTTTTGTATGTTTGTTTTTGTGTGTTTGATTTCTACAATGTATATTTTGCATATTGTGTGTTTGTGTGTTTTTTTTTGCATTATTAAAGTCTGCTGTAATTTTATGAGTCAAATACGGAATACGAAATCTTCATCCCTTTGGATACGACGTATAATTTTTTTTCTAAAACAATACAGCGTATTGGACTTTAAACATCAATACGGCGTATTCAGTTTACTGAATACAGCGTATTAGTCTATTTGACCTTTTTTCTTTCGTAGCAAATTTATTACAGGAAATGGACGACCCCGATATTACTATGGAGGAATATGTTCAGGTTGAAACCGAGAGAGCTCATAGAAACGGTAAGGTGTATAACTAGGAAACATCTGTGACACCCGTGATTAAACCAGGTTAGTTTAACCAATAATGTTAGCTAAACTAGGTGTTATATGATTTGAGTTGTGTGCAAGTTCAATTTGTGGCTTTTGATATTGTGAAATAAAGTATATGAGTTGAAATTGATGGGTGAGAAGTTTCAAATTAGATATTTAGTCATTTCATTTCGTTGGAAACGATGATTATGAGATAGTCATTCGTTAGTCATTTCGTTATTCATAACATTTGGAAATAATTTATGAAAGTAAGTATCGTTAATTTCGATTCGATGTTATTAAATAAATTAAGATTCAATGGTTTAATTATATATTGAGTAGTAAAAATGTTTGAGAAAAATCATATGTAGATAAACATTTTCTAGCTAGGAATATTGTGTAAACAATTAAGGGTTTTCAAGTAAATATCTAATAAATAATTTTTGTAAAATATATATAATAAATATATGTATATATTTTCAGCCCAAAATATTAATATAATATATATAAAAATATATGGAGTGTTTGTTTGGATCGACACAAGGAAAAAAAAAGAAAAAGAAAACCTACTCTAATTATGACTTATCTCTAAGCAAGTATATATACCCTTTAAACCTAAAACCTAGATCATTCTTTTTCTCTCCAATCTCCCTTTTGTGTCGACATTCATCAAGAACAAGAAGGAAACCATCAAAAAATTTAAAGAAAATTTAGGGTTCAAGATCGTGTGCTTTCAAGATAAAAGGTTTTTCGTATAACCCTTATTGAATCTTTTTTAATCTAATTAATTGTAACTTTTTAATTGGTGGAATTAGGGTTTCATTAAAACTCAGTAAACATGTTAGTTTGATCATTACTAATCAATTAGGGTGTGATTAAAAGCGTTTGGATGCGTTTGGTTGGGTTAAATTGTTGTTAAATTCAAAATTTAAAACTGGGCAGATTTTTAGGTCAACTTGTAAGAGACATAACTCGGTCATACAGATGAGTTTGATAGATTTTCTTGGCTCTAAAATCATCTACAGAGAGTCTACTTTCTAAAAAAATGTAGTTTCGTGAATTGAATGTAAGTAGAAGTTGGTTAAAATATTTTTACAAGATTCATTGTCGAATATGAGTTTTCGGGTCAGATTTATGTCGTGTTTATTCATGAGGTTGTTACTAGAGTAAGTCCTAGGTGTCTAGAAACTCTAATATTTTTCCTATATTTTTGCAAGGTGTCTAAGTAAGCTTAATGAGGTCAAACATTTTGGTGTGCGATCAGATCCAAATCTAGCCAGTTTGTATTGTTGACTCTTTTAAAAATAGTTAAACATGTTTTCATTTGTTGGAAATATTAAAGTAGTTTTATAACTCGTTGAATTTGATGTCATTCGAATTTTGGAGTCAAAGGAGCTAATTTAGTATTTTATAAAAATTCGTAAAGTGACATCAAAATTCTATAAAAAATTGAAAATGTAAACACTAGATTAAAACATGTTTAGAGCTTAGATAATGTGTAGGAATTATGATAGGATATTTATAAATGTATTTTAGACATTAGTATATATCGATTGAAAGGTTACATGTATAGGGCCGTAAAGCCTTGATCATGTGTAACCCGTTAATTATGTTGTGTATATTATTGCTTGGGTTATTGTGCGCATTTGTGAAGCTTGAGGTGAGTTTCTCGTAGCCCCTTTTTAAATGTTTTCTTGGGGTGAAAGTGGATACAAAATATTTTTGAAATGTTTTCTTTGCTGTGATTAAATGGTTTTGAACTTGTTTTATTTTGGACATGGTTATATAGTAGTTACGCGATACACTTATGTGTATAAGTACATGATACATATGTGGATACATGGATACATGAGTTGCTTGTGCCATTCCAGCCAAATGTGGTAACTCTTATTGATGATAGATGGATATAATGCTAGCTGGTTATGATACGATATGTTATGATTTGGTATGTTATGGTTTAAGATACATGAAGCATGTTATTAACCGTATGATTGTCCAACTTTTTTGTTTTATGTTCATAGCATCTTATTTGTTTTATGTTTAAACCTACGAGCTCACCAACGTAATGTTGACACTTGAGAGTATCCATTTTCTGATGAAGTTAGTGTGGCTTAAGAGTTCGAGACTGCTTGGCTAGTGAGACTTTAAGTTCCCCACATTTGAAGACTTACTAGTTATCATTTATATTTCCATGTTTAATATACTTTCGTAATTGGTACTTTGTATTTTAGATTTTCATTTTATGACTATGTATTATTGTGTCTCGATTAACCTCGATACAAGTCCCCTCTTATGTCAGGTGTCGTCATGACATTTTGATTTATTAAGTGATTATGCATTTTAAATATTCTCTATTGTGACGTCAATGTGTTGTGACGATGCCTATCGTGTTACGCCTCGTGTTTCCGCTTTAGCGGGGTGTGACAGATTGGTATCAGAGCCTTGTAGCAGGTTTGGACCCGCGGAGTCGGGTGACTCTTGTAAAAGCAAAGTCAAACCCAAGCGAGGCCTAGCATAAGTTTATCATGTATTTTACATTGACACGTTGCTATCGATGATTTATTTCAGATATTACGTATTTTTGGGCACTTTGAGACCTTCGTTTTCTTTTTGTCGTTTTAAATTTTATCTTTATATAAATAAATATTGCTTTAATGGAGCATCGTTTTGTAGAGTCAAGTAAGATGTACAATGTGGTATATGTATATATATGTGCATTATCATTAAGATGTGTAGTCTTGGAAGTAAGTACATATGTGAAAGGATGCAATTATAATTATGGGTGGCTAACATAATTATAAAGGCATCACACATGTGGACTTGTGACCATGATTGGATTGATCGGTGTTTTTTTGTTATGTGGTAGTGTAAGATGTTATGTTATGCGCAAATGTGTATGAATAATTGCGTAGTCAGTAAGTTTCCCTTCTATCTAATATTTACGAATATCTTGGATACCTGTTATTACTACTATTATGGTTATTGAGTCGTTTGTTCGTCCGATTATTTGTTCGGAGATCTTACTCTTATTTTAGCATTCCTTATTCGTACTATGTCGGTACGGATGATCTATCTTTCCCATTCATTGTCTTGATATATAATGGTTGTTCGGATCTGCTTCTGTAGATATTGACACGTTTCATTAGTTCTTTTCTTGCGTTGATTACTGGTACAAATATCTAATTTTTCTTCAAGCACTAATTGTTCATAACATATTGTTGCGGATGTTTACTCCCTTCTTTTTCACATCCTTGGTTTTCGTAACATGTTTGTAATATGTTAGTACCATGATTCTCTGGTGTTGTGTTCTTCATTGTTATACAGATGAATTCCTTATGTTCTATATTTGGTTCGTAATGTATTTGTATGAATTTCTCTTGTGTGTGATCGTTTGACTGTTATTCTGACTATATGGTTCCTCGTACTCTCTTTTTTCATTGCTTCATATGCTCCCTTTGATTTCCCTCGCGGTGATGTGATAATCCTTTTGTTATATGGTCTCCTTTATGTAAAACAAATGCTTTCATAACGATAATGAAGTGTGAAAATCCTTTGGAATTTATCTTAGGGGTGTTTGGGAAAACTATTTTTGAATGGGTTTATTACGATACCCCTTTTATATGATTATTTCCTAATTTTTATATATAAAAAACTATGATTAAAATGATTTTTATGAAAACAATGTGATATTGGTTGACTGTCAAAGCTATATTTAAGATAACCTTTCTGAGTAAAATATGATACTACTTTTATATACTTGATTTTGATAAACTGGATTTGATTTGATTTTATTATGAAAAGTACATTTAAAATGATTTATATGGGAAAGATGTGACACACCTTTAAATAACTGTCTCTAGATTTTTTATATGAAAACCATGTTAAAAATGAGTTTTACGAAAATTATATTTAATATGATTTCATTATTTTAAAATGATTTTTTATAGAAACGGTATTTAGTTGGTTCTCTCGGATAAAGTCGATTATTGGTACAAGATCTATTTTTATTAATCTTGATACGCATCGGTATTCGATATGTTATTCTTTCATTGTTGTACGCTTTGTTGATTCTTTCATTTGCATTTATTATCGGTATAATTAAACTATTTTTTTATGATTCTTATGACATTTGATCCGCATCTATTTGCATCTGTGAAATCCCTTAGATGTTATCTAGCCTTTGATTCGATATTCGTTTGCTACTCTATTCGATAGTTTGTAACCTTTAGGATTCGTTTGATATACGTTTTATTCGACTAAGTCACTCTCCGTGGGGAGCACCTGTGTTGTTGAAGACGGTTCATTTTCGAATGTGCAATAGGACTATTCGAGGTTGTTGGGTAAACTTTGTCCCCCACCAAGGAATCTCCCAGGGGATCGACGACCTTGTCTACCAGTTACAAGGTTCCGTTATTTTCTAAAAGATAGATCTTTCTTTTTCGGATTATTCATTTAGCTAGGGGTATATAGGAAGTAAATATTCTGATGATTGCATTTTAAGGGACGCGGTTATTGGAACACTTTAAGTTTTACGGTTTGCCTTTTGGGTGGACCAATTGGCATCAAACAGTTTTCATTGGACCTTATTGAACCGAAGTAAGAAAAGATATCTAGAAAAGTTTGTCCATTATTGTTTATCGACTGAATATATTGATCTTTACTCGATAGTTCTAAAGGATGATTACACGAAGGTTCACTGAACGATAGTTTTAGGAGTTGCTCAAGGATGAAGAAGTTGTTTGCCAAGGTTTTCCAAGTGTGAATTCTGGTGAGAAAGTACATTTTCGCAGACCACGTAGTTAACAGCATTGGTATTCATGTGGTCACCTAGTAAATATTAGAAAGCCAATTTAAAGTATTGGGAAAAGTTACCTTACCTAAGATGCCATCCGAGATACGATCATTTCTAGGATTGGCAGGTTACTATCGGCGTATCATCGCGAATTTTTCTAAGATTGCTAAACCGCTTACTTTACTGACACGGAAGAATCAGAAATATAAGTGAGGCGTGGAACAAAAGGAAGCTTTTCAGACTTTGAAGGAAAATTTATGTAATGCACCAATATTGTCATTGCCTAATGGATCAAAATATTTTATGGTTTACTACGACGTGTCGAATCAAGGATTTGGATGTGTATTGATGCAAAGAGGCAAGGTAATTGCATATGCATCACGACAACTGAAGATTTATGAGAAGAACTATACCACCCATGATTTAGAGCTGGGAGCAGTGGTCTTTGCACTTAAAACTTAGAGACATTATTTGTAAGGAACAAAAAACGTTATCTACACAAGAGTCTACATTATATATTTGACCAGAAGGAGTTAAATATGCGCCAAAGAAGATGGATTGAGTTGTTTAGTGACTACGACTGTGAGATTCGCTACCATCCAGGAAAGACGAATATAGTGGTTGATGCATTAAGTAGGAAGAAGAGAGTAAAACCATGACGAGTACGCGCAATGTCCATGACTATTCAGTCATGTGTTAAGGACAAGATATTGGCTGCTCAAGGTGAGGCCTCCAAGGTAAAGAACATGCTAGCAAAAATGTTGCATGGCTTAGACCAACAAATAGAAAAGAAGGAAGATGGAGGTTTATACTTTATGGGCCGAATAAGGGTTCCAATAGTAGGTGACATGAAGAAGATGATTATGGATGAGGCCATGCGACGAGGTACTCTATTCATCCAGGAGCAGATAAGATATACCATGACTTGAGAGATATGTATTGGTGGTCAGGTATGAAGAGAGATATAGCTACTTATGTTAAAGTGTTTGACATGTTCAAAGGTGAAGGCTGAACATCATTGACCTTCGGGTTTGAGCAGCAACCTAAGATACCTGAGTGGAAATAGGATACAATTACCATGGATTTTATCACTAAGTTGCCAAGATCAAGTAGTGGGTATGATACAATTTAGGTAATAGTCAATAGACTGACTAATTCAACCCATTTTCTGGCCATACGTGAAGATTATAAGATGAGAGGTTGACAAGACTTTATATCTATGAGATAGTAGCAAGGCATGGTGTGCCTGTGTCAATCATATCAGATCATGATGGAAGATTTACTTCGAGGTTTTGGTAAATGTTGTAGAAAGCATTGGGAACATGGCTAAATATGATTACGGCTTATCATCCTTAAACGGATGGACAAAGTGAGCGTACCATTTAAACTTTATAGGATATGCTAAGAGCATGTGTGATTAATTTTGGAGGAAGTTGGGATACTCACTTACCTTTAGCTGAGTTTTCCTATAACGATAGTTATCATTCGAGCATTTGATGTGCTCCATTTGAGGCGTTGTATGGAAGGAAATGTAGGTCACCTGTTCTTTGAGCTGAAATTGGAGAAAGTCGGTTGATTGGACCAGAATTGGTACAAGAGACAACAAATAGAGTGGTACTGATTAAGGAAAGGCTCAAGGTAGCCAAGGATCGCCAAAAGAGCCATGCTAATAATAGACGTAATCCATTAGAGTTTGAAGTTAGTGATCAAGTGTTATTGAAAGTGTCACCTTGGATGGCGTTTTGGAAAGAAAGGAAAGTTAGCACCGAGGTATAAGATTCTTAAAAGGATTGGTCCTGTAGCTTATCGTTTTAGATTGCCACAAGAGTTGAGTAATGTGCATAATACATTCCATATGTCAAATCTTAAGAAATGTTTGGCGGATGCAAATCTGCATGTTCCTTTAGAGGAAATTAAGGTAGACAAAACTCTTCATTTTGCTGTGGAACCTGTATAGATTAAGGATCGTGAAGTTAAGAACTTGAAACGTAGCAGGATCCCAATCGTTAAAGTTTGTTGGAATTCTAAGCGTGGTCCTGAGTTTACATGGGAATGAGAGAATTACATGAAAACTAAGTATCTACACTTGTTCATTGAGCAAGTTATCGTTGGAAGTACTAGTTAAAGTTGGATGCATAAGTTTACTAGCAGACCTTAGTGCACCCTTAAATGTTCTTATGTATTTTGGTTAAAGTTATATTAAAATAAACCCGAAGTTGATCCGATTCTTCAAAAACGTTGAGCTTTGTAACAACTCATAATTTAATTTCTAAACAGTTCTTTTTTGATGAGTTGCGAGATTAGGTTATGAATCATGTTGTTACGCACCTTAAGGTTTTTGGCGAGTTTCCTCGAGGACAGGCGAGGTTTATGTAGTTTGGATGCTTCACTTCGCTTGAAATTGTTATGCTGCTATTTGTACCCTTGTGTGGGTAAGCAAAAAATTATTAGCAGTAGACTAAGTTAAATTTCGGGATGAAATTTCCCTAAGTGGGGGATACTGTGACACCTGTGATCAATCTAGGTTAGTTTAACCAATAGTGTTAGCCTAATTAGGTGTTATATGATTTGAGTTGTGTGCAAGTTCAATTTGTAGCTTTTGATATTGTGAAATAAAGTATATGAGTTGCAATTGATGGGTGAGAAGTTTCAAATTAAATATTTAGTCATTTCATTTTGTTAGAAATGATGATTATGAAATAGTCATTCATTGAATTTCGTTATTCATAACGTTTGGAAATAAGTTAAGAAAGTAAGTATCGTTAATTTTGATTTGATGTTATTAAATAAATTAAGATTCAATGATTTGATTATATAGTGAGTAATAAAAATGTTTAAGGAAAATCATGTAGATAAACATTTTCTAGCTAGGAATATTGTGTAAACAATTAAGGGTTTTCAAGTAAATATGTAATAAATAATTTAAAAAAATATATATATATAATAAATATATGTATATATTTTCTACCGAAATATTAAAAAATACATATAAAAAATATATGGAGTGTTTGTTTAGATTGACACAAGAAAAAAAAGGAAAAGGAAACATACTCTAATTAGGACTTATCTCTAAGCAAGTATATATACCCTTTAAACCTAAATCCTAGATCATTATTTTTCTCTCCCCTCTCCCTTTTGTGTCGATATTCATCAAGAATAAGAGGGAAACCATAAAAAATTTTGAAGAAAATTTAGGGTTCAAATCGTGTGCTTTTAAGATAAAATGTTTTTTGTATAACCCTTATTTAATATTTTCTTAATCTAATTAATTGTAACTTTTTAATTGACGGAATTAGCGTTTATTAAAATTCAGTAAACATGTTAGTTTGATCATTAATAATAAATTAGGGTGTAATTAAAGGCGTTTGGTTGGGTTAAATTGTTGTTAAATTCAGAATTTAAAACTGGGCATATTTTTAGGTCAACTTGTAAGAGTTATAACTCGGTCATACGGATGAGTTTTATATATTTTATTGACTCTAAAATCATCTACAGAGAGTCTACATTCAAGAAAATGTGGTTTCGTGAATTGAATGTGAGTAGAATTCAGTCAATATATTTTTACAAGATTCATTGTCGAATCTGAGTTTTTGGGTCAGATTTATGTCATGATTGTGAGGTCAAAAACCCTATCAAAACAATGTTTCTATTCATGAGGTTGCTACTAGAATAAGTCCTAGGTGTCTAGTAACTCCAGTATTTTTCCTTGATTTTTGCAAGGTCTCTAAGTGTGCTTAATGAGGTCAAACATTTTGGTGTGCAGATCCGAATCTGGTCAGTTTGTGTTGTTGATTTTTTTTAAATAGTTAGACATGTTTTCACTGGTTGGAAAAATTACAGTAGTTTCATAACTCATTGAAGTTGATGTCATTTGAATTTGGGAGTTAGAGGAGCTCATTTAGTATTTTATAAAAATTCGTAAATTGACTTCAAAATTTGTTTGAAAACTAAAAATGTGAACACTATATTAAAACATGTTTAGAGCTTAGATAATGTGTAGGAATCATGATGGGATATTTATAAATGTATTTTAGATATTAGTATCCATCGATTGAAATGTTACATGTATAGGGCTGTAAAGCCTTGATCATGTGTAACCCGTTAATTATGTTGTGTAGATTATTGCTTGGATTATTGTGCGCATTTGTGAAGCTTGAGGTGAGTTTCTCATAACCCTTTTTTAAATGTTTTCTTGGAGTGAAAATGGATAAAAAATGTTTTTGAAATGTTTTCGTTGCTGTGATTAAATAGTTTTGAACCTGTTTTATTTTGGACATTGTTATATAGTAGTTATGCGATACAATTATGTGTATAAGTACATGATACATATGTGGATGCATGGATACATGGATACATGAGTTGCTTGTGCCATTTCGGCCAAATGTGGTAACTCTTATTGATGATACATGGACACAATGCTAGCTAGTTATGATACAATATGTTATGATTTGGTATGTTATGGTTTGAGATACATGATGCATGCTATTAACCGTATGATTGTCCAACTTTTTGTTTTATGTTCATAGCTTCTTATTTGTTTTATGTTTAAACCTACGAGCTCACCAATGTAATCAAAGCCAGTCATTTTTTTCTCCTAAATCTTGAGGATGATTAGATAATCATGAGTAGTATGATTAGATAATCTTGAGTAGTATGATTATATAATCATTATCTGTATATTCAACATCCTTAGCTGTAGTCTATTTGTCATTGAGCTCAAGCCTGTATATATTTGTATATATAAATACTATGCACATTGCAGAGAATGAATCAAGGAATCAATTACCCTTCAATATGGTATCAAAGCCAATCATTTTTTTCTCCTAAATCTCTCCCAAATCTTGTCCCTTCCCTTCCTTCCCTTCTCAGCCGACTTTATCATCAATAAAAAAAACCTAAACCCAATTCTTTGAGCAACAAAGGTAGTTCGTCTACCACTACGTTTAAAAGTAGTTTGTCTTCTCCAACCGTTCTCATGGCATCTAATTCTCCGAGAAACAAAGGTAACCCGAATAAGTCTTCTAACCTTCCTCAAATATGTAATCATTTGACAAGGGATCGTGCAAGTTCGGTGATCGGTGCAAGTATATACGCGATCATAGAAACCTGTCAGGTCTAAATTTCACAAACAACACCATTGTTAGCACACGACATGCATTTGGTTCCCAGTTCCATATTTGGCCCACCCCTAATGGGAATCCACCAGCCCATGATGGCTATTACCCTAATCGGCTGGCCTAACAGCCTACCCACATACCACCGCAGCCCATCAGTCAACCCACTGCATCCCACTATGGTTTGGTCCATCAAACTCAGGCCCACCATCTGGCCCATTCACCTACTCTAGTCCAGCAGACTACACCAACCATGGTATACACTTCCCAATTTACTCAGCCACATCCTGATCAAGGTGTTCTTGGTCCTGCTCCTGCGCACTATGCATCTCTGGCTACTTCTCTTCCTAGTGCGTTCAACACTATGACATTGCAGGACCCGACTTAGCACATAGATACAGGTGCTTCATCTCATTTAAATTTTAATGTAAGTAATTTAAGTACCATTTTTGATAAACGCTTATTTCCATATGTTCATGTTGGTGACGACAATTCTATTCCCGTCACCAAAATCGGCCATAACATTATTCCTTCTATTCGTCGCCCCCTTCATCTTCATAATGTTATAGTAACCCCCAATAAAATTAAATATCTCATTTCTGTTCATTAGTTTACTAGGGATAATAATTGTACTATAGAATTTAACGCGTTTGGTTTTTCTAAGAAGGATTTCCTGACTCGTCATATCCTCCTTCGATCTGACAGCTCAGGTGATCTCTATCCACTTACTAAGCCGTCAACTACCCCTACTGCTTTCCTCTCTACAAGTACTTCCATGTGGCACCAACGCCTCGGTCACCCGGGAGATGAAGTGCTACACTCCCTTGTTTCTCGTCAGTTTATTTCATGTAATAAAGAAAAGTCTCCACATATTTATACATGCTAACTTGGTAAACATGTAAAGCTTCCCGTTCATAGTTCAGATTCTATTGTTGAACATTGCTTTGATATTATCCATTCTGATTTATGGACATCTCCCATTGTTAGTTCTAGTAGTTTAAATACTATGTCTTATTTCGTGATCATTTCTCTCACTATATTTGGATATACCCTCTTCGTTCTAAATCTGACATGTTTGATAAAAAAAAATTATTTTCGTAATTACGTTAAAAAATCAATAAAAAAGCGAAATAAAAAGCTTCCAATGTGATCATGGTGGTGAGTTCGATAACAACCAACTCCATGCCTTTTTTGCTAAAAATGGATCCAACTTAGATTCTCTTCCCCTAAAACCTCTCAACAAAATGGCAAGGCGGAACGAATGATACGAACAATCAACAATATCGTCCATACTTTACTATTTCAAGCACACCTTCCCCCCACATTTTGGGTCAAAGCTCTCTATATGGATACCTATATCCTAACCCTTCTACCATCTACCGCAATTCACATCGAAGTACCTCTCACGCGCCTATTTAACAAACTACCCGATTACTCCCGTCTACTAATATTTAGGTGCCTATGCTACCCTCGCCTTCATTCTCCCTATAAATTTGCCCTATGAGCCACTCCTTGTATATTTTTAGGCTATCCCGCTTATCATCGTGGTTTTTGATGCCTAGACCTCGAAACAAACAAAATCATCCTCTCTAGGCACGTCACCTTCGATGAAACCCAATTTCCATACCGATCTATGACACCCTCCTCATCACCCTCTTACACCTTCCTTGATCTCGCACCTTGACCTCTCCTAACCTCACTTGAATCTGATTCTACTCCACTTTTCAATAATGCCGCACCTTTACCACCTCAACGTACCCACGGCCTAAATACCAACGTCCAACCCAACGACCTTCCTACACCAAATAACGCCCAACCCCAAAGCCCACCTACCACACAACCTACTCACATCGACCCAAATTCAACCCCCACCTAACCTAATAGTCACGGGCTAAATACCCCTACTTCGCAAGCCTTATAAAACAGCCCGATACCACCCCCTCACTTTGACCAGCCCAATCCGCAGCCCAATACTGACCATGTAAATGAACCACCATGCACTCATCCTATAATCACACAGTCACAATTAGGCATTGTCAATTCTATCGATAGCTTATTCTTAAATACTTTCTCTATTTCTCCTATTCCTAAAAATCTGTCTCACGCCTTAAACGACCCTCACTGGCGTAATGCTATGGATGATGAATATAATGTGTTGGTCAAAAATGGAACTTGGTCACTTGTTCTAAGGCTCGTAGGTGTTAATATGGTTCGCTCTGTGTGGTTATTTAAGCATAAGTTTCATGCTAATGGGACTTTAAGCCGCTATAAGGCTCGTTTGGTTGCTAACGGTAACAGTCAGCAACTTGGTGTTGATTTTGATAAGACATTTAGTCCGGTCGTTAAATTGGCTACTATTTGCACGGTCCTTAACCTTGTCGTGTCTCGTTAATGGCCCATACACCAAGTTGATGTTAAGAATGCTTTTCTTAATGGTAACTTATCTGAGACTGTATACATGCATCAGCCACCTGGTTTTGTTAACTCTCGATATCCTCATCATGTTTGCCTTTTACAGAGATCTTTGTATGGACTAAAACAAGCACCTCGAGCTTGGTTTCAGTGTTGTGTAGGTTATGTCACAAGGACTGGGTTTTATCATAGTCGCTGTGATTCTTCTTTGTTCATCTATAGACAGGGTTCTCAGATCGCCTATTTACTTATTTATGTGGATGACATTATTCTCACAACCTCCTCTCTAGTCCTGCTACAACATATTATAGATTCTTTACATAATGAGTTTGAGATGACTGATCTCGGGGTGCTTAATTATTTCTTGGTAACTCTGCTACTCGTACTCCTACATATTTAATTTTGTTCTAGAAGAAGTATGCTCTGCAACTCCTTAAGCGTACTCACATGGTTAAATGTAACCCTTCTCAGAAGCTAGTTGATACAGAGTCCAAAATGGGTCCGGAAGGTATTCCTGTTTAGGATCCTACTTTATATCGTAGTCTTGCAGAGGGGCTACAGTGTCTTACATTTACACATCCAGATATGTCTTATGCAGTTCAGTAGATTTGCCTTTATATGCATGATCCGAAGGAGCCGTACTTTACTGCACTTAAACGTATCTTGCGATACGTTCAGTGGACTATGGATTTTGGTCTCTAGTTGTACATTTTTGTTACTACTTCTCTAGTTGGTTATACAGATGCTGATTGCGCAGGTTGCCCATCCACATGCAAGTCTACTTCAGGTTATTGTGTTTTTCTGGGTGATAATCTTTTGTCGTGGTTAGCTAAACGTCAGCACACTCTCTCTCGCTCCAGTGCCAAAGATGAATATCATGGTGTTGCTAACGTTGTTGTCGAGACAGCTTGGCTTCTCAATCTACTTCGTGAGTTACATTATCCTCCATCGACTGCCACCCTTGTTTACTGTGATAATGTTAGTGTCGTTTATATGTCTGCCAACCCTGTCCAACATCAATGGATGAAACACATTGAGATCGGCATTCAATTTGTCCATGATATGGTTACCGCTGGCCAAGTTAAAGTTCTCCATGTACCATCTCGTTATCAGTATGCCGACATCTTCACCAAGGGACTGCCTTTGGCTTTGTATTTTGATCCAGTTTGAGCGTCCGCCCTCCTCCCGCTCAAACTGCGGGGAGGTACTGATTAGTTTAAAAAATTTGATGGCATATTCAATTGATATATATTTGGATGATTTGTTAGTCAACATGTATTTTAGGATGATTAGATAATCATGAGTAGGATGATTGGATAATCATTATCTGTACATTCAACATCCTTACTTGTAGTCTTGTTGTTATTGGGCTCAAGCCTGTATATTTGTATCTATAAATACTCTGTACGTTGCAGAGAATGAATCAAGGAATCAATTACCCTTCAATAGTTCACTACCTGAGATTTTTTGCAACAAAATTCCCAGCTATAGTCTACAATGATGCATTGGCATCTAAATCAGATTTATCATCCGAACCTACGGTAAGTCCTCAGCATGTCGATGAAATTAGTTTGAAAAATGAAACTTCGTTGTCCGAATATGATGATGTGAAATACAATGTTATATCCTATAATGATCTATTTCCTTTTAACATATTTTTTGTCGATGATTCAAAATTAGATACAGACAATGATGATGATAACATCGATATCAAACAGTATTCAATGGATATATTTATCGAACCATTACCTAATGTAATAAGTACTGATATTGGTACCTATGCACAAGGGTCGAATAAACTTTTGGAAACAAGTCATGATATAATTAGTAAATTTTTCACTACTGAAACTTTTATCAAGGAATTATGTGTTAATATCGTAACTTGAAATTATTTTAATGAAGGGATGCGAACAAATCTTATTAAAAATTTATATGTGCCATTTGGCATCTCGATCGACCCCAAGCTGTTATATAAGGATGGGATGAAGCTGGAAACAAGTCTGACTTAAAGACTTTTCTGTAAACAAAAGTGCTTGCGAGAGACAACCCGGAATGCATTTTACTTTTTGTTATCGAGTCTGTCGTCCCAGGTAGCTGATATGGCGTATCCAAACTCAATGGATACGACGTATTGACCACACCTAGACGTTATCCATTTTATTATTCTGCATTTTAAAACATTATTGTCAGACTTGTCAATACGGCGTATTCATTAAATGAATACAACATATTCGACCTCTAACCCGTACTTAGGATTTTTTAATATAAGTCTCAATACGGTGTATCCTGAAATACGAATATGGCGTATCGACTTCCTGTACAGTTTTAAATTTTTAGGTTTTATTTTCTAACCAACGAGTATCCGGAGATAGAATTGCTCTTGTTTTCTTATATTTAGTACATGAACCTTACTGGACGATTGAATGAATTTGGTGTGATTATTTTTTGGAAATCTATCTGTGTTGTAGTCATGCTAGTATTCAGACACATTTACAACACACATCCTTGCTCAGATACACAACATGGAGGATCATACCGAGTAAATTTCAGGGGAGTTTTCAGTTCTAATTCTTAAATTCCTATTTTTCATGTTATATTTATACAACGAGGGCGTTGTATATTTCAAGTGGGGGAGGTGAATTAGAACACTTTGTTAATACAAATAATGTCTAAAAACTATATTTATATTTTTCGACCTCTTGATATTTTGATAATAACAAAATGTAAAAACGTTTATGATAAAAATAAACGTTTATAAATTACTAACCGTAAAATTCTATCTCTAAGATTAATCACTTAAGGTATGGATAAACAAATCATTAAACAGGATTAGTGATTAAGAAAATATTTTTTTAAACCTTACATTTCTACAAAAGTGTTTTTATAAAAATATAAAAACAAAATATTTATTTATAAAATAAATGTATTATTAAAATAATAAATTTAAAATCAGATTTTC
>BQNB010148585.1:0-16279 GCA_026074375.1 Tanacetum coccineum | reverse complement strand
GATTTCCCTTCCTGGATGGTGCTACTATTGAGCAGGGTGATGCCCTTTCTGCTCGGGATGCTATTACCCAACGTACCACCGGCCCTTTACCTGTCAACCAATCTCTTCCGGAAAAGACTGCCAGGTTGAAAGAAGTGAAAATTTCTGATCCCAAAATTGTTGCTATCAGGGAAAGGAAAGCCCGTGCGGCCGTTAAGAAGCGAGCCGAAAGAAAAAGAGCTGCTGAGGGTGAAGGTGGTTCGAAGGGGAAGCCGAAGAGGTGTAAGGTTTCAGCTGTCTGTGCTGAGGAGGAGGATTCTACTGAGGAGGCCTCTTCCGCGAGTCCTCTTCGAACTGTGGCACCCAATCCCTCCTTCCTGCTGAAAGATGTTGGCGATGCGGGGACTGCCGAGTCTCGAGAAAACGAATATGTCAGCATCCCTCATCACGATTCTGCTAACACCTCCATTCATAATTATGCTGCCGATCATGACGAGAGCTTCGATGAGTCGGGAGGACATGGAGAGACGATTGAGACTCATCCTGCCGATGAGACCAGACTGACTGAGACTCCCGTTCCTGCCTGAAATCCTGAGAAGACAGCTATCCAAGACCTTGTTCCCATGGTCCATTCTAATCTAGCTGGTATGTTTGTATACCCTTCGGGGTTTCTTTTCTTATGTATATCCTGTGTATTTTCTTAACTTGGTTTCATTTGTTAAGAGATCATGCTGATGGAGTTGAGTCCTCCCGTCCTGTTTCTGTATACATTCCCGAATGGACCATCCACCGAAGGTCCTGAGTGGACACTCTTGAGGAATGCAGGGAATTGTTGACACATTTGGCCCCCCCTGCTGTTAGAGAGGAGATGAATGCTTATGACAATAATACTGCCATGGAAAGGGCTTGGTTTAGTATTGCTCGAGGGGCCATGGCTCAAACTGATGCTCTCCTTCGCTTTGAAGCTCTTTATGATGCCCATCTAGCCCTGAAAGAAAGATGTGAAGATGTAACTAGGCAACTTGTGAGCACCCGGACGGACTTTACCCATGTGTATAATTTATACAAACTTTGTCCAACAGATATCAGCAAGTCCGAGGAGAACATGCTGGTTGCACGGAGAAGTTGATTAATACTGAGTGGTAGAGGGATGAGTTGAGGGCTGTTAATGCTGATCAAGCCTCTCACATTAAGGAATTGGAAGCTAAACTTGCTAGGAAAGATTCTGCTTTGGTCTTTTCCGACAGGGTATCCAACGAGAGGGCTGTTGAGAATGAGAGGCTTGTGTCTAAGCTTGGGTGCCTTGAAAAAGAGAAAACTGATTCCATTGGGAAGCTCCTTCCTACAGTTGTCAGGCGTCTTTTGAACAGCCATGAGTACAAGGAGAGCTTGTCTATTCCTTTCAACTTAGCCATTCAGGCCGGGTGGGCCAAAGGCTTAGCTGTGAAACGGTCTGAGGAGGACCTTATGGATGTATTAAGGGAGGTCCAAGGTTTTGATCCTCACTCAGATACAAGGATGACTGTCGAGTATGACAAGCTTTTTACCAAGACCTATCCTTTCGTAGAAAAGATTTCCGGTCTTCCTCGTCGGACCGTCCAGGAGCTCCTGAAGATGTATCCTGCTCCTCCTCCCCAAGACGCCCCGACAAAAGTTAATCCATCCTCCCAAGCTCCTGATAGTTCTAAATCTGTGCCCCCAAGGGGCTAATGTGTAATAGATATTTCTGTGTGGACATATATGTAATAAGTAGGTGCACTTTTGATTACTTCCAAACATTGTGTTACTTTGTCGAAAGTCTGCTGCGGACTTTCTCCTATTGTGCTTTATATATTTTTTGTTGTGCCTTGTCTTGCTGTGCTTCCCTTTACCTAGTATGTCTTATTTTCATGCGCCTCTTGGCAATCTACGGTCCCTAGGATTTTTTTTATGATTATAACCATTATCTGCAGGTTTGTCCTGTTCGGCCGGACTAAACCCCTTCGCCTGACCAGTCCCTGTGACGGGTCCGGATTTATTATGTCCGAAGGGGCTAAGCCCTTTGGTATGATTTATTAGTCCCTGTGACTTAGTTGTCTGTGGGTTTACCATATCCGGAGGGGCTAGGCCCTTCGGTATGATTTACTAGTCCCTATGACTTGGTTGTCTATAGGTTTTCTATATCCGGAGGGGCTAAGCCCTTTGGAATGGTTTATTAGTCCCTGTGACTTGGTTGTCTATGGGTTTTCCCTATCTGGAGGGGCTAGGCCCTTCGGAATGGTTTATTAGTCCCTGTGACTTAATTGTCTGTGGGTTTTCCATATCTGGAGGGGCTAAACCCTTCGGAATGGTTTATTAGTCCCTGTGACTTGGTTGTCTGTGGGTTTTCCATATCCGGAGGGGCTAAGCCCTTCGGAATGGTTTATTAGTCCCTGTGACTTAGTTGTCTATGGGTTTTCCATATCTGGAGGGGCTAAGCCCTTCAGAATGGTTTATTAGTCCCTATGACTTAGTTGTCTGTGGGTTTACCATATCCAGAGGTTATAACAATCATTCATCGAAAAATTGCTCTCCCTATTGAAATTTGGAGTACGAGCTATCACATTCATTAGTTAAATATAACGTGTAGAGATACAGAACTCATAAAATAATAAAACCTACAAATAGCATTTGCGTAAGTTGATCGCGTGCCAAGTCCGAGGGACTATCTTGTCCTCCATTGTTTGCAACTTGTAAGAGCCATTCTCGAACGCTTCTGTAACCCTGTATGGGCCTTCCCACTTGGGACCCAGCTTCCCTTGATCCTCCACTCTGCTTGCCTCATTCCTTCGATACACAAACTCTCCTGGCCTAAATCCTGCTGGGCGTACTTTCTTGTTGTAGTACTATTCCATTTTTGACTTGTATCTGGCTTCTCGTATGGTGGCTGCTTCCCTTCGTTCCTGTAGTGAGTCCAGGTTCAAGCGTTGCTCTTCTTCGTTGAACTCCTCCCTAATCATCAACGTTTGGTAGGACGGCATGCCTATTTCTGTCGGAATAACTGCTTCACTCCCGTAGGTCAGTCTGAAGGGGGTCTCGTCGTTACTTTGCTTGATTGAAGTGCGGTGGGCCCATAATACATTCGGTAATTCGTCTACCCATCCTGCCTTTTCCCTTCCTAACCTGGTTTTGATTCCTTCCATAAGGCTTCGGTTTGCCCTTTCGACTAAACCGTTAGCCTGCGGATGAGCTACCGCTGTATTCATCTGTTGAATCTCAAACCTTTTACACCAACTTTTGAAGGGGTCGCTTACCAGTTGTGCCCCATTGTCCGTGACAATGATTCTTGGGAGACCATATCTGCATATGATGTTGTCCATCACGAAACGGATTATCTCCTTGCCCGTTATCTTGACCAGCGGCTTTGCCTCTACCCACTTGGTGAAGTAATCAATGGCCACAATTACGAACTTAGCTCCTCCTCTGGCCGGAGTTAACGGACCAAGTATGTCTATTCCCCACTGATAGAAAGGCCACGGGGCCATGATGGAAGTCATGAATGTTTTCGGAAGTCTTGGTATCGGGGAGTGAATCTGACATGAGTCACACTTATCTACCTCTGTTTTTGCGTCTGCATGCATGGTGGGCCAATAATAACCTTGTCTCATTGCCTTCCTTACTACCGCTCTAGGACCTACATGCATTCCGCAAGATCCCATGTGAATTTCCCGAATGACATAATTTGCCTGAAGAGGTCCTACACATCGCAACATAGGAATCAAATACCCCTTTTTGGAATTAGGACTCCCTGACTCCATTGTATATTGGCCTATCTTGGCACGCAGAGCTCGTGCCTCGTTGTTATCCGATGGTACTATGCCTTCCTCCAAGTATTTGATGATGGGAGTCATCCAGTTATCACCCTCCTCTTCTACTATAGTCTGTACTTCTTGGACCTCCGTTGACCGTTCATTCAGGACCTCGACCAATATCTCCTTGGTAAGGTGGTGGAACGGCACGGTAGCTAGCTTGCTCAATACATCGGCCTTCTGATTATTTCCTCTTGGTATGTTTTCAATGGAGAAGGTCTTAAATTCGGAGATGTACTTTCTAGCTTTGGCTAGGGTATGTGATCCTTTGAAACCATTGCTAGCTTCATACATTCCATTAATTCTGCACTGGCCACGAGCTTGGGAATCTACCTTAATCCTCTATCATGGACTTCATCATTCGCGCTATACGTAGCCCTGCTAGGAGAGCCTCATATTCTGCCTCGTTATTTGTGCTGGCAAATGTTAACCGGAGGGCATAAGCATATTCCACTCCACTAGGTCCAGTTAAAATAAGACCGGCTCCTGAGCCTTTTGAACTGGCCGCCCCATCAGTGTAAAGGGTCCATGCCTCTGTGTCGTCTATCCCCGGAGAGACCTCCGGACTCTGAAAATATTCATCTTCCCTTTCTCCATCTGGGGCGTCAGGAAGGAAATCTGCTAGGACTTGACCCTTTACTGCATTCCGCGGTATGAAGGAGATTTTGTATGTTCCTATCTCTACTGCATATTTTGCTAGCTTCCCCGAAGCTTCTGTCTTACTGAGTATGTTTTTGATTGGCTGGTCCGTGATGACCTTTACCGGATGAGCTTCAAAATATCTCTTTAGCCTTCTTGTCATGTTAATCAATGAAAGAGCTAGTTTTTCCAACGGGGAGAAGTTCCTCTCTGCCTCGTTTAGTGTTCTTCTCACATATTGTACGGGACATTGCCTTCCATTCCGGTCTGTCAAGAGTACTGCTGTAACATTCCGTATTTTCAGGTCATTTTCGACGTCATCTATTTTACGAGTTTCCGTGAGTGAGTGTCGACATTTAACATTTTATTTGTCGATATTGTATATTTTTCGTATGTTATTATGAAACAATTTTGGTTTGTAGAATTGATTTTGTTTATTTTTGACATTTCGCGAGTCATTCGGTTGATCGCGCGTTCGTTAATCGTTTTGAGCAATCGTAAAAATTTACGAATGTCTCGCTATTATCTTATGATCATATTAAAATATCATTTTATGAACCACGTCATATTTATTTCTCGACCTTGGTCATAGCTCGCGTTTAATTAATAAGATATTTATTAGATATTTATAAGATATTTATTAGATATTTATCTAAAATATCTTTTAGATATTTTCCTTTAACTTAACCCTAGTTAACTTAACTAGAGTTTCTTAACTTAGTTTAGGCACTTATATAAAGGCTTAACTGGTAAGAAAAACTATACAAAACACATCTAAGGAGTTTTAAAACACAAAAATCTCTCTCATTTCTCTCATCATATATCACGGCTCAAAACTATCTCCATAACACATCCATACTTTGATTTTCTAGATCAAATACAAGTGTTCTTACATCTATTCTAAGGTGTTTACAAGTATTGGTTAACCATTTGCAAGTTTTGGAGCAAAGATTGGAAGATTATGGTTTCAAACCTAATCTAGGGTTTCCATTGGTGCAAGCTTGTGTTTTTGATCTAACCAAGGGTTTGGATTTGTTTGGTCATCATACTACATATCATCAAGGGTAACTAAGACTCTTTATGTATTCATGCTTATGATTTTATGTGTTCATATGTTTTATTTAGCTAAATCACCATTTAGGGTTTCTTTAATGGGTTTGTAACAAAGTGGTAAAGCTAAAAAGTCCTAAAAACAAGTTTTAAACACATTCTGAGAAAAATATCTTAAGGGGCTGTTTGTAATTCAAAATTTACATATATGTTTTATGATTTTATAAAATACTACATGTCACAAGGATCAAGTGGTCATAAAGAACTCGAAAAACCGATTAATAACGAAGAAGATACGCTATTTACAAGTTTACGATAATTAATACTTTTATAAAACTATTTTTATAAAAGTAATATTCAATCACAGAAAACTTATACTTTATAAACATCATAATATGATAAAACTTAATTACAAAAAACTGTTCGTTAGAATCACTTAAATCGATTGAGTTAGTTTAAAACGAATAAGTTATGACGATTTTTACGTTAAGCAATTAAAAAATTTTATAAAATTATTAACTATTCATGAATAGTAAAAGTACTAATCATCGCATGATTTACTTTTAAATATACGTTTTATTTGATACATCTTTTCAAATACTGAAAGCTGTGAACGGAGGGAAACGTACACAACGGTTTAAAACGAGGAAAGTTACGACACTATTTTATAACTTCGTTGCACTATTTTCTCTGAGGTGAATGTTGTTTGTTCGTTTTAAATTAATGATTTTTTGCAAAACTTTATGGAATCATTTAAATAATATTTATAATTAGTTTAGACTTTATAAATATTATTTTACAAAGGCGATTAAACCATTTAACGATTATACGGAGATAAATACATGGTATTTAATTATCAAATACAATTTGAACATAATTTCACAAACGCAACTAGATGGTGATGTAGCTATATAGAAATATATATGTGTTATAGTTACCAAAGTGCTATATTACTAGGGAATTTCATAATGAGGCCTCTTCGGATGGCGTATTGACGAGTTGTTGGATTTACGATTTAAAGTATCCTAGCTCCTCGTACGTCATGTCATGACCTCTTTAATTATGATAGCAAGAACGATAGTACGATATAACAACTATAAGATATACTATTTAAGGTTTTAATTAAAGTACTTGGTACTTATACGACCCAAAAAATTATATTTTACTTAGGTTGATCTTCCGGATATTTTGTGAATTACATTTTCTGCCATTTACCTGTTATTCTCATCACTTCACTTCTAAGGTGAGATTTATAGCTCGCTTTTTAATTATTTACACACGAGGGGGGATACATGCTTGTTACAAACTCTTTTACATACTCGTTTATCTTATAACAATGTGATTACTTTTCAAGGACTTAGTGAGTTCATAGCCCCCTTTTTACCACTTAATTGTTTTACAAACTTAAGGGCGTGAATTAATAGATTATGTTTACTATTGGACACCAAGTGTTTTTTAAGTGTTTTTCAAGTGTTATAAACTGTATGCTTTCAGATTACTGCATGTATATTATTGACCTAAGTTACCACTATTGCCCAATTAAGTCCTTACTATATCATGAACCGTCAATTGCTATTGTAGTGAGCGCGAGTGTTGTGGATAGCTGCTATCTGGATGGACAATCCCCACCTGGATATTTTGGTCACAAAGTTGACCATGGTGCATTGCATTTAAACATTGAGAATACTTTTAGGTTGTTGGCAAGTATTATTAAAATTTGGGGCACAATAGTTAAGCTTCGGGTTCATGAGCTTAGTGCAATAATACAAAGTGTTGGACATGATGAATGTGTTCTCTTGTCTACCTTACCTATTTTGGACTATGGAATACGTACAAAGTCTGCTATTACTTGTTTTGGGACTTCGGATTAGTACTTAGTCCCACCAATTTACTTCGATTATGGTGCGTCCACTACTGAACATTACTAGATTTATTAAATCTCTACTTGGATTTCGGAAATAACACTTTGAAATACTGTAACGCTACTTTTCTTACAAAGACATTTCTTAAATTATTTCAACACTGCTTTTACTTAAACCTATGAATTCACCAACTTTATGTTGACCGTTTTTGCGGTGTATTTTCTCATGTTTATTATTGCTAGTGGAGCATTGGAAGCATTCGTGTCGCCGCGGATTTATTTTTGAAGCTTAATAAATTTGAGTACACTTAATAAACATTTTTTACACTCTGTTTTCTAATACATTCGAGTGAGACCTTTTGTAAACTTTTTTCTTTTTTTGATTTTTAATAGATTCGAATGTAAAATTTATTTTAAAAGTCTCTTTTGAGGTCGTTTTCCGGTTTGACTTTGTGTTTTGTGCCCTGAAGTAGAACCCCATGTTACCATTTCAGCTGCGTATTGTACCAGATTTTGGGGTTGTTAGAACTTGCGGGAGGGGACCGCCTCCTAGATACCGCTAGGTTGCGTTGTACGTCCTTCCGGGAAAGGTGGTGTACTGCGATGGAAAGCGACAATGATCAGTCTCTTATCTGTCTGAAAAGCCTCCTCTGCCATCCGTGTCCCTCGGTATGACGTGTGCTTGTTCTCCTTCGTTATATTTTTGAGTGTGTTGAAGAAAGGGAGGGCCCTTTCGGCTGATTTGGCCAAGAAACGATTTAAGGAAGCTAGTTTCCCGCTGAGGCTTTGCATCTCTTTCAATGTTTTAGGAGATTGAAGATCTGATATAGCTCTCGTCTTTTTAGGATTCGCTCGGATTCCCTCCGAAGTGACCATGTACCCCAAAAATTTACCTTCCTCTACTCCGAACGAACATTTTTTGGGATTTAGCTTCATGTTTATTGTCTTCAAACTTTCAAATGTCTCTGCTATATCAGCCAAGAGACTTGTCTCTTCTTTACTTTTGATTACCATATCATCTACGTATGCTTCCAGGTTTCTTCCTATCTGGCTTTGGAAGGTCGAGTCTACCAGTCTTTGATAGGTGGCCCCTGCATTCTTTAGACCGAACGGCATCTTCGTATAACAATACGTTCCCTGCTCCGTGTAGAAAGCTGTTTTTTCTTCGTCCTCTTTTGCCATTTGGATTTGATGATACCCTTTGTAGGCATCCAAGAAACACTTATACTTGAAACCCATAACCGCCTCGACTTTGCAGTCTATGTTAGGTAAAGGATAATAATCCTTTGGGCATGCCGAGTTCAGGTTTTTGAAATCGATGCACATTCTCTAGGATCCGTCACACTTCTTGACTAAGACTGGTGTTGGGAGCTATATGTCGGGTATCTTGACCGGGACGGACTATCCTGCTTTGATCCATTCGGTTAATTCCTTGGTAAACTGCCAACTTATTTCTAGGGAGAAGGTTCTTTCTTTTGACCTATGGATCCGACGGGAAGGGTTAATTTACTGAGAGCATGCTCTATGACCTTTCGAGGGACCCCAGTCATGTCGGCAGGTTCCCAAGCGAACACCTCCATGTTGCCTTTCAGAAGCGTTAAATAAAATCTCCAAAATAAAATATCTAACACTAAGTGTGTTGAATTTTGTGGTGAGTACTCTGGTTTTGTGCCTTATAGGCTATCAAACTTAACGGGGACTAGTTTTCTTCCTAAAACTATCCTTGGGGATTTTATATTCTAAAACGAATAACCTAAGGTTAATTACTCCTTAAAAATTATTCTCTCGATATAGTAAGCAGTGTAATCACTAGGTTACTATATTTCTATCTACGGGTTTAGGAAAAGTTACAAAACTTAAAGTTAAGGGGTAACTATTCTAAAACCTATATATCTATATAACTAAAAATGAAATATAGATAAATAAAAGTGGAGGGGTTTTTTTGTAAAACCTGTTAGGGTTAATAACCCTAGTGTGTGTCCCCTTTTTTTATATGTCCGCCCCTTTTCTCCTTTCTTTGGGAGTTCGTCTCTTGAGGCTTCTGTTCTATCTTCTTCTCTTATCTGGTGGTTTGTCCGCCGATAGAGATGGCGAGTTTAATCGCTCTTCTTCTTCTTCTTGTGTTCGTAACCACGGATTCCCTGATTTGATTTGTGCGAAATTAGAGTTTCGCAACAAAAATTAGGATCTCTTAACGTCCTTCGATTTTGGGCGTTTTTGGATAAACGTGAATCAAATGATGATTCCAATGGGTTCGATTATTAATTCTCCTAAGAGGTGTGTTTGTTCCTCTTTTTTGATGTTTTGATCTTCGTCCGTTTTGTGATGACTTTGTTATCCAATTTATATGGTTATAATTTTTTTTTGTTTCGAATCTGGGAGAAAAATGGTGCCTAACCCTTTGATTTCCGGGGTTATATTTTTCTGATTATTGTTCTTGATGAGTTTGGATGGATGAAACCCTTTGTTGCCAGTGATTATTCACTTGGTAGCAATTGTTGGGGTCTCCTTTTTTTTACAAAGATTTGATAAACACCGAAGTGATTTTCTTTATTGTGTTTGTTTGAATTGCAAACTGTTTTCTAGAAAAAATTTGGTGCGGTTTGTTCTTTGATTCGAAATAGGAACACAGTAATTTCTTGACAATGGTATATAATGATTTGGTTTAATCAACCAAAAGCTTTGATGCCAAATGTTGGATCGAAAATCTCTAACTCGTAATCAAAATATACCAAAAATAAAATTTTATAAATATAAAGTTGTCATCATCTTTGAATGTTTACAATCATTGTTTATTTATACGAAATGAAAGGGTGTGAGTGAAAAGTCGCGTCCCTTGGTAAATAACTGTAAAACAGTTATGTAACTGTTATTTGTAACTGCCATTGTCAGCGGGTTAGGGATTAGCCCATATACTTGGGTTTCGGCCCAACACTACCATCACCCTTTCGAGATATTCTTGCTAAAGCTGATCTGCCACCTCCAAAGAGAGTTCGCCTCACTGGGTTCGAGGTGAGCGAGAGTTCTACAGCTGCTGCTGCACGACTATCTGTTGTGCTTGAGATGAGTGAGCGTATGGTACGCCTCAGGGGTTAGTTGGGTACTACATTGGAGTAGTTGGACATGCTTCCAACTGACTTGAGTGAGAGGTTAGAGACTTGCATGCAGAGATTACATGAAGAATCTATCCCAGCTTAGGAAGTTATAGACCAGTTAGAGGAGCCGCCAATTGACCCTGTTGCAGATCTAGTGAGCCATTTTAGACAAGAGTGCATTGATAATGAGATACGCTATAGGGACACGCAGACTCAGATACTCGCACTTGAGGAGAAAATTGCATCCCTTAGGCAGATGGTTCAGCAGAACCACGGTGGTATTGGACATGTCATGGACTCGATGTATACGCTACGGTGAGAACATCGAGCTAACCAACACACGATCGAATATCTCGAGCAACATAGCATTGATGACCAGAATAGGTCTGCTAGGGCATTTGGACGTATTTTTGCTCTCGAGCGTCGTGTTGGATGTGACCCTCAGGATGCACCATCCGACAAGGGTAGTAGTTGTTAGGTTATTCTATTTCCGTCTATAGTTTTCTGTTTTATAGCTGTCGGCTTTGAATTACTTAGCCAGTTGACTCCTATAGGACTTGTCTTTCATTTCATATATTTACAAGAATGATGTATGGTATTTTTAAAAATAACCATATATAACATCAAATCATTAATGTAATTGTTTAAGTAATTTACCGTTCTAGAGGAAATAGGAGAGTTCCCACGCTTCTAGATGAGTAATCCACCTAAGTATCTGAAAGTAAGACAGAAAACCCGTTAGCTCGCCCCGGGTGTTGACCCAGGACCAAGCTCGGGCGTGAAAGTAAGTACTTTTGTAAGAGCCGAAGGGGCTATGAGTAATAAATGTGTGTGTGTGGTGTAATCAGTGCGGTTACTTAGTGTTGTGATCACACAAGAGGAAACTAAACCTGATAGGACAACCGCTAGTGATACTCGAAATTGCATACTAGGTGTTTCGAGCCTATTTTCAAGAATTTTTTGCAGCAAAAAAGGTGCTGTTGGCTTGAGCAAGGATGGTTTGAGAAGAATATAACTTGAATCCCAGTTCGGAGTTAGCAATGTGGCCGATGGGGATGGAGTCAAGTTTGCTGAAGCACACTGTCTAACAGTGCTTGTGTCTTACAGGTCTTGAATCTCCATATCTAAGGTCTCAATATCCCAGGATCGACTTTAATGATCAAAAATACTTAATGTAATAACACCATTCCAAGAATAAAATAACAGGAACAGAAAGTGGGGTGAACCCTTAAATAAATTCTGATATAATACTGAAAAGGTTGAAATGTTTAAGCAGAAATTCTATCCTTTTATAAAGTAGAATCGGTGCCTTTGTGAAGGGGACACAGGTTCTAATAAAGTAAAAAGTTGTACCATATTCTAAAACTAATAGTGTATCTTCTAATTTTGGGTCTGGGCCATGGAAAGTCCTACAGAAAACATTAATATTCGGCTTTAAAAAGAGTTTTACGGGCCTGTTGAATGATATGCTGGTCATTGTTTCTTCTTCCTGTGTCGACTTGCAGCCCTTAACAAGATTAATGGTATTATGTTTCCAACATATTCCCCCCCTAATCTTAGTAATATTTGTATTCTTCATTATTCTGTTCTTGATGCCTTCTTGATGTCTTCATTCCTTAAAAATTTAATTCCAAACAGTATTCCAGGGTCCGTCCAGGCACTGATCGCCTAGTGACTTCGGGGAGGTTTCTTTAGCGTCATCTACAAATTTGTAGAAAAATATCTGTACAGAAACATGTTCTAGTTACTTGATCTTTCTTGATCTCATAGTAACTTTGAAGGCATGTTTGAAGGCATGTCTATCTTTGCCTTGATCCATAAAATATTGGTGGTCTCTTCAAAACAGTTATTGTTCAATCATAGGGCACCCTTATAGTTTTTTTCTTCTTGAACAAGATCGTTACATCTTCTTGGGTTAACAACCGGATTGGTGTTGTAACCGAATTCTAATAATCCTTCAATTCGACATATTTTCTTCTCAATTGGCATCCATGTTTGCGTATTTTAAAAATGAGGTTGAATTCTGATGAACACGTTTGTGTTCCCTTTGCTTATTAGACGCGCCTCTCTTTCTCTGTTGGGAGTTCGTTATTATGCCTAGCCTTTTCCTTGGGTGTCGATACTCCTTGGAGACATCGCTCCTTAATTCCCGGGATAGTGATGTTGCACAGGTACTTGTTATTATCCAACAGTTTGAAGAGTTGTCCTTCTTTATCGAGTCTAATGTTTTGTCTCCTTTCGGGTTGATGTAGTGCGCCCGTCCGGACCCGTATGACCCGTCCGGATATAGGGCCCGCCCGGTATATACGCGGACAGTAATGTTGGGCTACTTCTATTACTGTGGTTACATAATTGTTCTTACATATTGTGTGATCTCATTATTGTGTTATCGTGATTAAAGAACAATGGCACCAGCAATATGATCTGCCATCAACCAGAATCCGCTGAATGTCAATGCGGGAATTGACCCCATCGTACTTAACCAGCTCATTGTCGAGCGAATGGCTGAAGCGCTCGCAGCTACTAAAGTTACTCGTGCTGCGAGCACACAAGAGGAAACTAACCGAAGGACAACCGCTATTGATACTCGAAATTGCTCATACTAGGAGTTCCGAGCCTATTTTCAAGGAAATTTTTGCAGCACAGAAGGTGCTGTTGGCTTGACAAGATGGTTTGAGAAGCTTGAATCCCAGTTCGGAGTTAGCAATGTGGCCGAAGGGGATAGAGTCAAGTTTGCTGCAAGCACACTGTCTAACAGTGCTTTAACTTGGTGGAACATTTACACTAAGTTTGTGGGTATTGATGTTGTACATGCTACTTCTTGGAGAAATTTCAAGCAGATGTTGATTAAGAAGTACTGCCCTAGGAATGAGGTGTAGAAGATGGAAACTGAGTTGTGGAATTTGAAGGTTAAAGTCACTAACATTGTTGTTTACACTCGGCACTTCCAAGAGCTTGCTTTATTATGCCCCGAGATGGTCCCTATTGAGACACGAGCCATTGAAAGATACATTCGAGGTTTACCACTGAACATTAAGGGGAATGTTACCTCATCAAGACCTGTTGATCTACACGAGACCATTGAGATGGCTCAAAGTTTGATGGATCAAGTGATCTTGGAGATGGGAGAAGGTTCAAAAGAAGCACAACATTCCTACCAGATCTGAATCTATGTTTCACTACATCAAAGATGATTACTTCATCGGCAAGTTGAAGTTCATCAACAAAAGAGAAGATGATCCAATCTTTGGAATGTCTATCCTAGATATAATGCTGAATGAAGAAATCAAAGCCTCTTAGACTTATAGAGCCTACATCAATCTAACTTGGGGGATTAAAGAAAGTCCGTCCAAAGGCAAGAATGGTGCTGGAAAGTCTAAAACTGCTAAGTCAGCACCTGCAGTATCCAAGTCAAAGAAAGATTCTAAGAAGTCAAGCACTCCTAAAGAAGAGCCACTAACTACTACTGAAGATGAGCCAACAACTGAAGAACTTGCCCAACTGGAAAGGGCCAAAGCTGAAAGCTTAGAGCTTTATAACATACAACAAGCTGCTAAGGATCTTCTTTAACATGCTAAGGGAGTTGTGATTCATGACACTTCTCTATCACATGCTCTTACAATTCCTGATGTACAAGGCAAAAGCAAAAGCATAATCATTCTAGATGATGTTGCTGATACATTGCTAGAACTACATAAGGCACAAAGAAAAAGCAAGAAAGAGGAATACATCTTGAGAAGGCATGCTGAAGGTCAAGGTGAAGGATCACCCTCAGCTCAAAGTCCTCCATATTCAAAATTTGGTGATTCTGCAACTGAGTCTGATTACTTAGAGACTGAGAAAGAAGATAATGAGGAAGAATGATGAAAAGAATGATGCTGATAAAATGGAAACTGATGAGCAATATGTTAAGAATGAAGAAAAATAGGCTGATGATTTGATGAGAATAGATGAGACTGTCCATGATGTCTAGTGATTCATAAGAGAAGGATGATAAAGACCATGCAACACCTGCCCTTGGATTTATTACTGAGACAGAGATTGTTGAGCCATAAGTAGAGCATGCTGGATCAGACCATGAGCTACTTGTGGGTCTACTGGTTGCTGATGAAAAGTTGGATGACCTTGCTGGATTAAACCTTGAGTCATTCCAATCTTTATCATCAAACAAATTTGTGGATGAGTGCTTCAATGACAACCCATCACAAGAAGAACCATCAAATTTGACTGTGGAATCTGATGCGAAATCTATGGTCGCTGTTTCAATTCTCCAATCAGCTACACTAACTCCATCTCTCTCTACAGCACTCATACCAGTGACCGTCACTTCATCTGGTGAGACTATTATCACTAAACCAGTAATTAAATCAACAACAGTCCTTATAACAACACTTCTTCCACCACCAATCATTGATTCTCCCATTCCATAACCGCAAGCACCTGTCAGTAATAAGAGACTTGAGAAGGACATAGAGCATCTCGATACAAGAACCTTGTTCATTGAAGAAGAGGTTAAAAGATTGGATAAGATTGATCATCAGAAAGAAATTGAGGTTGTTGTGTACAAAGCTCTCCCTATTAGTTTAAAGGCACACTTTGCCTCACAAGAATCTACAGAGCCAACTCCTACGCCTAAACCAGCTACTCTTTCAGGAACTCAATCTAAACCAACAGCCAGGAGTGCACCTGCCAAGTCTAAAGCTCCTAGATTTATTAAAGGTTTAGACGATCTCAAGGCTTACTGGCTCAAGCGTGATCTGCTAAAGTTAATGGCCAAGACAAATCATGAGAATGAGTCCTACAAATAACTCTATGGCAATCTCAATAAATCACTTGCACAAGACAAAAAGGATAAGCTTGCTGAAGCACAGGCTAAGGCATCCAGAAAAAGGAGAAAAGATGATGATGATCCTTATGCACCTAAAGATCAAGATCCCAAGAGGCAAAGGAAAGACAAAGACTCTTTGTCGTCTAAGAAGTCTCAACCTTCAGCTCCTCCTACATCTAAACCACCTCCTCATTCTAAGTCTACTACAAAATCTGCCCCTCCTACAAATGAACCTAAGTCACAGAAAGCATCTAGTGTGTTGGACCTGTTTTAATGTCTTGGACGCCAAAAGAATTATGTACATAGATTAGTTAGGGATTAAAAATAAAGCCTGCAAGCTTTCTGGTTTGGGCCAACAGACCCAACAAACCCATTAGGAAAATATACGGTTATTTAGTTTTTAAGGATACAACCTTTACTTTTGTAGAACCCGTGTATCCCTTCACAAAGGCACCGACTCATACTCTATATATAGATTAGGATTTCTGTAAACAATCTCAACCCATTCGATTTATATATCAGATTATTATTAGGGTTCATCCCATCTTCTTCTTTATTCCTTTTATTTCCTAAATGATGTTTATGTTCATGATGCTTGTTTGATCATAATATGATCCTGGAGATTATGAAGACCTGTGGAAATCGCTTCCTGTTTCTACATGTGGTATCAGAGCGAAAGGGATCAAACAACACTACAATTCATGTGACAATCATCATTCAAACAGCCAACAAGAAGAGAAAGAAAGAAAGAAAGGCAAATTCAAAATCAAAAGGAAAATAAGAAGAAAGAAACAATGGCTGCGTTTTTTTTGTTACAAAAGCAAGAAGAAAGAAAGAAGACGCAACCATGGATGCTAATTGGAGGAAGAAAAAAAACGGTTACACCACCAAACCGGTGGCTAACCAAAAGGAAAGAACCATGGCTGCGGTTTTGTTACAAAGATCCAAGTAAGAGAAACCTTTGTGTTTCAAAGTAAGTACGAACCGATCATACGATCAC
>BQNB010148584.1:3099-16279 GCA_026074375.1 Tanacetum coccineum | reverse complement strand
TGGTTACATCATGGTTCCAAAATATAGGATTTATAAATCCCTAATAACTAGCTACTACTAGGTGTTACGGGTCAACACTAGGATACTCAAGAAATAATCTAAGAATGGTAGTCCAAATGCCTCCTGGCACAAGCCTCAATCCTAGCAATCCTCATGCGATCATAAAATCTGAAATGCCATCTCATCTCCCTCTGAACACGCAACTCCCTACGCTGAGACCGGGCAACTCTCTAACTCGCAACATCCATCATGTCTCTAAGTCTCATATTATCCCGTTCCAGCTCTCGGATCCTCTCTAACATATCAACGCTCTGCTGTCCTGTCGCTACTATCCTGTGTCCCTGATCCCTCTGGACACTCTCAATATCCTGAATACGATGAACCGAAATCTCCTCAGTATGATCATGAAACCTCTGAACCAAATCTCATAATGTCTCATACGTGACCTCTACAGCTCCCTTTTGAGCAGGCTCAGGGATATCATCAGCTACCACTGGGTGAGTAACTCTATCAAATCTAACCTTAACTAGGCCTCTCACATCTGTCTCGATCTCCTCTCGATCAATAGCCTCAACTACAACTCTAGCATCAATCCCTCTATCTCTAAGAGCATCCGCATAAGCGGTATACTCGTCGATCTCTGCCTGAATCTCGGGGTTAATATCAATCCCATTACTCCTCAAAACCTCAACATCCTCTTCTAAAGACCTAGATGGCTCAGAACTCTCATCCTCAAAGTCAACTCCTAATCCAGCCTCTCTAGGTACATATGGCTCAAAACTATCCTTCGAACAACCCTTTAAATCCGTAGCTGTCTCAGGACTCCTAATCCTCTTAGGTGATGGTAAAAGATCAGCACGTACATAAGACAATGCTCCAAGGGTAGGTAAAGATAATGGTACAAATGCAGCAGGGGATCTGCTCCTCTTGCGAGAAGGACTCGCAGAAGAATCTGAAGAAGTCTCTGATGATGAACTCGATGATGAATCCCTTGAAGAATCATCCGAAGAAAAATGATCTGAAGAAGAGTAATCAACTGAATGTCTTACAGCAAGACGATGAGTAGGTAACGGTCCAACCCTCTTCCTCATAGTCATCATGTGTACTGGCCCATTAAGATGGTAGCGGTACGGTCGACCATGAGGAATAGGCTACACATGTGCAAGAACCATGACTCGACGTCGAAGTGCACCAGATGCAACAGGTGAACTCTGAGTAAAAAAGGTAGTCTCAGTGAATGGTGTACCATGGGTAGGTGATGGTGGTATAGTAGGTGAAACAGTAAGTATCGGTGTGGTATCAATATGGGTAGTAGGTGAGGTCACAAAAAGTGTAGTGTCATGGATAGTGGTAGGGATAGTACCAAACAAGATAACTCATCCAGTAGATGTCCCCACACTCTCCTCAGACGAATCTGATGAAACTAAGATAACAAAGATAACCATGACATGTACAAGCAAAAGTTTATATAAATATCCTTTATACCAACCATGCATGATGCGGAAAAAGAATGATCAAATGGGTAAATGAATGAATGAATGAACGAATGAATAAATCATCGAATGCAGTACCGTGAAAAGAATGCAATATAATTATAGTAGTATTAGTTATACTTAGTATTTAATTACATAGTACATATACATATTACATATATGTAAAATCACGTAAGGCACATATAATCACGTAGGATCACATATTGGTTATAGACCAGACCTAGTTTATACTACCAGGTTCTCTATAACCTTGGCTCTTGATACCAATCTGTCACACCCCTAAATAGGGTCCCGTTCGATTTTAGCCGTCCGATGGCGTGACGTTATTGAATATCTCAAGTACAAATTAGCATGAAGAACGACCTCTAAGGGTACGTTTTGAAAATAAACATCGTTGCATAAATTTAAAATATTAATAAGTTTACATTGATCAGATTTAAAAGATTCAAGAGTTAAAATGCAGAAGCTTAAATAAGTTCAACAACAGTATTTAAAGACATAGATAAATTTTTGGTAAACCGTCCCCGGCAAAATAGACTCCACCCAAGTCAAGCAACGACATCCATGCTAAGCACCTGAGAAAAACATGCTTAAAACGTCAACATAAAGTTGGTGAATTCATAGGTTTAGTTCAAACGTAATTAATGTGGACCACAAGATTATCAAAACGTATGCGACAGTTATAGGAGATACAACTTCACATAAAGAGGCATTTACGTTGCACTAAGCTCATGACACCGAAGCTAATACTGAAAGATAGCATGTACACTGCTATATAAGGCTTGCCCTTCAAGTGTCCGACCAAAGACCACCTAACTAGTTTTGACATGACATATATCCGTTAGTTCTTGGCAAACTCGAACTAGTAAGTGCTTATTACCCGGATAGGGATAATTAGTCCCGATAGATCTATTAATTCACTCGCGCTTACTTAACCAGTCAGTCGGTTAAAGGTGATTAACAGTTCATGATAATTCGGGCAATAGTGGTCTAATCGCTACTTAGGCAACACGTAAACGGGGAATTTCTCACGTATAGTACTTGTGTCTAGTTTTAAAAGCAAGCAATGTTTCTCACCCCAAGTTATAAAATAATTATTCAAAACGAGTAAAGAGTGGGGCTATGAACTCACCTTGATTGGTGAATTGAAGTAGTGAATAGTCTAGAAATAAAATCACTCGGTAACGAACGACGGTTCGTAAAGATAACCTATGAAATGAAGGTTTGGTTTAATATCGGTGTGGTGTAGAATTGCGGATAATGCATAAGTATATACTAGTGTACTTTAGTTAATATATTTCCAAAAGTTAACGTTTGTGATCGTATAGTAATTAAAATATTTTCGTAAGTAAAACGAATAATAATAGTATGTATATTAATATTACATACATATATATGTCTAAGTAAAAATATATATTATATATATATATATATATATATATATATATATTGTCCGGCACTTTATTAAATTTTCGTATAATAGTTAAAATGTTTTTGTATGTAAATTGAGTAAATAATAGTACATATATTAATATTATATACATATAAATGTCTAAGTAAAAATACATAATTTATATATATTTTTATATATATACATTGTTCGGCACATTATTAAATTCTCATTTATCTAGTTTTATCATGTGCGTTTTCTAATACTTACTAAGTATAATAATTTATAAAAGACTATTTGGATCCTTATTGGGCTTTTAGGCCAATAAGCCTAATTTTATTACTCGACACGTCCAACGTTCAAAATAAGTTAAACGTATAGCGTCTAAGTCGTACACTTTTAAATAAGCTATTCATAAACTTATCCAATAAGCTACACCGTAGCTTTACGCCTTGGTGTATTGTATTTATGTTGGGCCTTGGCCCATTAAGTCCAAAAATGTAGTTTTACTTATCCATATAGTCCGATAAGCAAAACATTAAATAATAAACACGCGACTTAATAATAAGCTATCAATAAGCTCACAATAAGCCACAATAAAATAAGCCGAACCACATAAGCTCAAGATACGGCTCGTGATGTCTATGCTGTATGTGGGACGTGGGCTAAAAGCCCAAGCAAAAACATATTCGGGTCGGGCTTACTTATTAAGCCAAATATAAAGTTTATAAAAAAAAAAAAACAAAAAAAAAAAATTATAAATGTAATACCATTTGTTCCTTTTCCTTTATTTTTTCATCTTTCAAAAAAAACCATTTGTCCTTTCAAGATAAGCTAGAAAATAAGCATATAAGCCGAAACAAAATAAGCTAAACAATTACTTCTTCTTTCTTTTGTTATTTAGGCCTAACCAAATATAAGCCTATTAAGCTCAAAATAATAAAATATGCTTTTCCAAAAGCTTATTAACATAAGCCGAATATAATAAGCTATAACATACCATTTTTATTATACAAAAATAACCATGATCACAAAACTATACTTCCCTTATATTTTCTTTTATTATTTTCGAACCCTAGACATAACCTTTTAAGGTTTATGTAGTTTTAAAATCTTTGTTTTTACAAAATAAGTTATACAACTAGTATGTATGCATCAAGATATTATGAAAGTACAAGTTTTTAAAAGATTTGAAGACTTACAAAGTTTGAAGGTTTTTAGAAGGATGAACAAAACTAATACAACCCAAATGTTGTTTAACAAATACCCGAATGATACAAATGATCAAACCTTCAACAAATCTTGAAGAGTTTTTTATCAAAGATAAAAATTTATGGATTTATATGTGTGTGTGTGTTTTTCGTAGACTAGGAAGACAAGAGAGCAAAAGAAAACTCAAATGCTAAGTGTGTGTGAAATATGAATGAAAAATGGGAAGTAACATGGTATATATATGCAAAGTTTGCTTCATACACTAAAAGTGTGTTTGTGTGTGTGCCGTGGATAAGACAAGGAAGGAGAGGGGACCAAAATAATCTCCCAATCACAATGGTTCTAGGACAAAAATGATAGTTGTATCTTGTCCTATTGTTTTCGAAATTCAACTTGGCCTCCAAGGTTCACATGGGGGTTTTGTTTGGATAAACAAGATAAAGAGGGGGGGGACCACATGGTTTTCAATATTTTAAGATGCTAGTGCTCTTTGTTTGATTTTATTTCCAAGCCTTCCATGCATATGCTTACATTTTAAATAAAACACGTTCACGCAAGTAACGAAACGAATAACGGTATCTCCAAAAATTATGAAATTTTAAATATTGCCTTAAAATATAAAAAACGTGTCTATTGCTAAAATACTACAACGTTTGGTGTCTCGGTTCACTCCCAGCGATGATTCTCAGATAAATAGCGGGAAAACTTCCTTGTTAAACAAAAAAGTTAAACGAAACTTTAAAAATTCAAATTAGCGACCGATAACGGCTAAATTAATGAATGGAAATTTATGGGGTGTCACAATTGCGAGGAGTCTTCAGCAAGAAAAAGAAGTGAAGATGTTGTGTGATAACTAGTTTGATAGAATAATTGGTTTAGGATCTTGTGTGAACTTATGCTTATGTTTATGTTTAATTAATTATGTGATGACAACCCGACTTAGTCGGAAGAACTTGAACTTGTTTAAGCTTGCTTAGGACCTCTAATCTTTGAGAATGATTAGTATGCTTTTATAATTATGCATTCTTGTTCTATTTTATTTGTTGCAAACATACATGATATACTTGATTTCATGCATATATTTACATGGGACTTGCTGCAAATTGACCACCAAAACACAACCTTTCTTACAATTTTTTGCAAAAAATCAAATTTTTGGTCGTCTGAAAAACACCAGATGGGCGGCCCCCTTAATTCATAAGGGCGGTCCCCTTAAAGATAAGGGGGCCGACCATTAATTAAGGGGACCGGCCATCTGGTTCATAGATTTTACTGTTTCTTTATGCTTTTTGACCCTCTTTTACCTAGCCTCAGCTATCCTTACCCAGAATGCTTGAAACTGATTTTGGGAATATCCCGATACTAATTTCAAACTCATTCTTTTCCAATCATTTTTCCATCTATCATATTTCGGTCCATAGTCAAGAGACCTTCATAAAAATACTGAATGAGAAGCTGGTCTGTTATCTGATGTTGAGGACAACTAGCACAAAGTTGCTTGAACCTCTCCTAATACTCGTATAATGTTTCTCTATTGAATTGACAAATTCCACATATGTGTTTCCTGATATTTGCAGCACGTGAGGCCAGAAGGTGAGTAATACAACCAATCTTTAGCTTTATCTGCCAACGAAAATGGAAAAGTACGCAACTTGATTTGCTCTTCTGTAACTTCTTGTGGTTTCATTGTTGAACAAACCACGTGAAATTCCTTAAGGTGCTTATGAGGATCCTCACCAGCAAGGCCACGGAAAGTTGGAAGTAAATGAATTAGCCCAGATTTGAGTTCAAATAGGATAGTAAGTGGTGGGTATTGGATGCATAAGGGTTGTTGATTGATGTTTTGGGTAGCCATTTCCCATAAGGTTCTTTCGTTCACCATGTTCTCTTCTTCTTCGTCACTAATAGTGACCTGATGAAACAAATCAAAAAGGAAGTTTGATTTAGAAGATTCTAGCCAAGAAGACGATGAAACTTTTTAAAAATTTCTCTTCCTGGCTTCTTTTCTCAACCTTTTAGCAGTCTTCTCAATTTCAGGATCGTATTCAAGTTCACCTGTACGAAATGATCAGGGCATTAAATAAGTTACAAATTAGAATAATAACAAACAAAAGTAAATAAAACTAAAAATGATTAAAAAAAGAAAAGAAATTAATCTAAGACACTAATCCCCGGCAACGGCGCCAAAATTTGATGGGTGTCAAATCCAACAAAAATAAATCCTACTTCTATTATTTGTAGATAGCAACAAGTAGGGTCAATTCCACAGAGATTGGTCTAGATTAATTCTTAAACAGTGAACAAGTAACAGGGGTTTTGATTTTTGACAAGCAAAATAACAAGATAATGAGTTAAGATAACTGGTTAAGCTAAACAATTGAAAGAGATATAAATTGAGGCGAAAGATACCATCTAGTCAAAGGTACTATCTAAGTATGAATCCACAGTTTATCATTGACACTAAAACATTTCAGGCACTTGCGAACAAATTGGTTATGGTTACTAACAAGCTCTAGTAACCTGTCTCTCCTTAATGTGTCGATAAACAAAACAAGCTCTTTGGTTATTTCTCTTATCAAACAACAAGTCCTAAACAAGCTCTTAAGACTTAATTTTCGATAGCATTAAACTTTAGAGAAACTATCAATTCTGGTTGATAAACATAATAGCTCGATTCATCTAAACCAGTTTACAAATTCCCTTAACAATAATCGAAAACTTGACCATAATCAATATTGTTAATCACTACAAGTATTAGAACATTTAAGCAATTACGGACTTCAATTCCTAAATAGCAAAGTAGTTATTCAACAATTGAATAACAAAATGAAATTCAATTAATCAAACTAGCAAAATTCAAACTGAGAATTTGTAAATACTCCCAAGTACTGAAATAATTAAAGCAATAAGTCTCAAAACCTAATTGGATTCATAACATAGAAAAACCTTAAACTAGATAATAAAATAAATTAGCTACTCATGGTAAAAGAAAGAAACCACAACAATTTGATGCTAAGTTCTTCTTTGATCTTCAATTGTGTTTCTGTGTTTTTGTTATTGAGAGTCTCTGGCTCGTCTTTTTCCAATTGCAACACCTGGTGTTTTTATAGGCCATCTTTCCTTTGATTTCCCATGATGCCACGATCTGCTACCTGGTTTTTTTTGTAGTTTTAGTTGTCCCACTTTGACAAACTTGATGCCACGATCTGCTATCACTTCCTTAAGAATCGTTCTTTTCTTTCTTTCCTTTTAGCTTCTATGAATCCCATCATCTGATGTTGTGTTTTAGTTTGGGCACTTGTACAATGAAATCCTCTAACTTTCAATCTCTTGTCAAATTAGGCCTCATCTTTTATACCTACAATACCACATAAGTTTGTGAGGTATTTTTATCTTTTAAAAATCAACCTTAACATATAAAAATGCATCACTCTCTAATTTACTTCACTTAACAGAAAATGCAAATATAGTCCATCATTTAAAGCTATATCAATAATAAATCATGACGGAATAAGTATGAAAATAGGCATTTTACGCACTTAACAGTTATTATTAATTTCTTTTAGGATTTTATTGATAACAACTTATTGGACTTTGCCAGTTGTATTCTGCTCTTTCCTTTTTCGTGGATTTGTATCCTTAGAACCCATTGGTCTTCTACGTTTTCTTCGTATATTTGACTCATTCAGAGTTTCAGGAATATCAATTCGAGAAGATGCTGGATTATATGATTTAGGAACTCTTTTTGTATCTATAAATGCATCAGACAATTCATTTGCTATTCGTTGCAAGTGAATAATCTTTTGAACCTCCAATTCGCATTGACCACTCCGAGGGTCAATAAAAGATATTTGTTATGCATTCCAAGTTACATCGGGTTTGTTTAACTTTTTATTTTCTCTTCCTAAGATTGGGAACATTGTTTCATCAAACTGGCAATCAGCAAAATGTGCTGTAAAAACATCTCCAGTTAACGGTTCCAAATATTTAATGATTGATGGAGAATTAAAACCAACATAAATTCCCAATCTTTTTTAAGGTCCCATCTTTGTATGTTGTGGTGGTGAAATTAGGACATAAACATCATAACCAAAGACTTTTAGACGAGACAAGCTTGGTTCTCCTCCAGAGACCAGCGGGAGTGGAGAATACTTGTGAGATGCATTTGTTCTTAATCTAATAAGAGTAGCAACATGTAATATAGCATATCCCCATGCAGAAGATTGCAATTTTGATTTCATAAGTAATGGTCTAGCAATTAGTTGTAATCTTTTTATTAAAGATTCAGCTAGACCCGTTTTGTGTATGCACATGTGCTACATGATGCTCAACCATAATCCCAATTGACATACAAAAATCATTAAATAATTGAGATATAAATTCTCCAACATTATCAAGCCTAATCTTATTGATTTGATAATATGAGAAATGTGCTCTTAATTGAATTATTTGGGATAATAGCCTTGCAAAAGCAACATTTCTCGATGCTAATAGGCAAACATGAGATCATCGGGATGATGCATCAATTAATACCATAAAGTATCAAAATGGTCTACATGGAGGAGTAATTGGCACACAAATGACTCATTGAATTCTTTTTAGAAGCAAAGGAGATTCTTTTTCAAGTTTATTGATTGAGGTCCTAGTTATCATTTTTTCAAGAGAGCACGCTCCATATGATAAATCTTTTGATAATAGGTACTTGAGGTCCTTTAGTGGATGCCCATTTGAGCTCTCATTTATTCTCCTCATCATTATATCACCCAGATGACCCAATCGATCATGCCAAAGGGTAAATATTTTGGGGTCTACTCCTTTTCGGGTAGAAACCATATTTATTTATGTCTGATTTATGTATGCAAAATATAATCCAGAAGACAGACCTTTTATTCTTTCCATTATAGACTTTTTTCTATTTCTAATGCATGTAATTCGGAGATACTCAATATTATTTTCAGTCACGGATTAAAGATGATAACCATTGTGTCTTATATCTTTAAAACTTAGTAGATTTCTCTTGGATCTACTAGAATATAACGCATCATTTATTATTAATTGTGTACCTTTAGGTAACACAATGCAGGCTTTGCCAGAACCTTCAATCAAGTTGCTAGTACGACAAATTGTGTTGACATTCGCATTTGCTATATGAAATTCATAAAAGTATTTTTTGTTTTTCAAAATGGTATTCGTTGTCCCACTATCTACTGGACATTTGTCTTCGCCATTTTCCAAAATGCTTTTCATATCCTTTTTTTTGTTTGGAACAAACTTCATGCTGATAACGTATTGTAGTCTAAACCCTAACTTGTTACTAAAGATTAGATGAATAGACATAAACCCATAAACCCACAAGTAATATTTTACAATACTCCTCCTTGGATATTCATTGTTTATTATACGTCATAGACTGCCTCATTAAAAACCTTACAAAAAAACCTAATGGGATAAAAACTTGATGAAGGGAAAAAAAGTGCATTGCGCATAATGCTCCTCCTCAAATTAATATATATCTTTTAAACATCGAAGGCCGATCTTCCGAACCAATAGCTCAAAAACTTTTGTTGGCAAAGATTTTATGAATAAATCAGCCAAATTGTCACTTGATCGAACTTGATAAACATCAAAAACTCCATCCTTTTGTAGATCATATGTAAAGAATTTTTTTGGAGAAATGTGGTTTGTTTTGTCTCCTTTAATATACCTTTCCTTGATTTGAGCTATACATGCCGCACTGTCTTCATACAATATGGTTGGATTTCCTTTTATAGACTCGAGTCTGCATTCTTCTTGGATGTATTGAATCATCGATCTTAACCAAAAGCACTCTTGCCCGAATTCATAAAGTGCAATAAATTTAACATGGTTTGATGATGTAGTAGTTAATGATTGCTTTGTCGACCTCTAAGAAATTGTTATGTCTCCATAAGTGAAAACATACCCTGTTTGTGATCGTGCCTTATGTGGATTAGACAAGTAATCAGCATGAGCGTATCCAACCAACTTTGCTTTTGATTTTTTTTGGTAAAATAAGCCCATATCACGGGTATCACAAAGATAACGAAAAATGTGTTTGATTCCATTCTAATGTCGGTGTGTTGGCTCAGAACTATATCTTGCTAGTAAGTTTACTGAAAATGCAATATACGGACGTGTATTACTAGCAAGGTACATCAAAGCCCCAATTGTACTTAGGTATGGTATTTCAGGACCAAGAATGTCCTCATCATGTTCTTTGGGGCGGAACAGATCAAGTTTTTGGTCAAGTGAACGACCAACCATAGGTGAGTTTAGTGGATGAGCTTTATCCATATTGAATTGTTTCAATATTTTTTCCGTATAGTTTGATTGATGGACAAATATTCTATTTGAGAAATGCTCAATTTTCAAGCCTAGAATTTTTTTGTCATACCAAGGTCTTTCATTTCAAATTCGTTCTTTAACAAATTTACAATATGTTTAATTTCATCAATATTTCCGATGATATTTAAACATCAACATACACTGTAACAATTATGAAACCCGCCTGTGATTCTTTGATAAAAACCCACGGATTTATTTGATTACTTTTATACCCTTCTTTTGAAAGATATTCACTCAAGCGGTTATACCACATTCGTTCTGATTATTTTGGTCCGTATAAAGATCTTTTCAATTTAACTAAGAACATTTCATGGGGTTTAGATTTACAAGATTTTGGCATTTTTAATCCTTCCGGGATTTTCATGTAAATGTCACTATCGAGTGATCAATACAAATAAGTTGTGACAACATCCATAAGACGCATTTGGAGCCTTTCAACATTTGCAAGACTGATTAAAAATCTGAGATTCGTTGCATCCACAACACATGAATATGTTTCTTCATAATCTACCCCGGGTATTTGTGAGAAACCTTGTGCTACAAGTCTTGCTTTGTATCTCACAATTTCATTTTATAGAAAATACTCATTTATAGCCTACCAGCTTCATATTATATGGGGTTAAATGTCATAGGGCCAAATACTTGACGTTTTTCAGGTGAATCTAGTTCAGCTTGTATGGCATTCTGCCATTTTTGCCAATCATTTCTTTGTCGACATTCTCCAATAGATTTTGGCACATAAACTTCATCATTTATGATTTCACTTGCTATAGCATATGCAAAGATTTCATCAACACGTGTTTCATTTGGATTCCATGTTGTACCATTTTGTACAAAGTTTTATAATAGATTAACGACTAGAATTAACTTTTAGTTCTAGACATTCTAGTGTCGTATTTCTTTTGTATCTAAAATCGTTTATTTAACCATTGAAACATTAAGTAGGTGCACATATGTAGTATCTATTTTGTATCCAAATCGTTCATTTAGCGATTGAAACATGAAATAACTTTGTGCAAGTTTGTATTGCAATATATTTAATGTTCTACTATAACGGTACTTGAACGTATAATTTTTTTCTTTTATAATTCATTTATATTTCGTTTATCATTCGTTTATCATATAATAATATATATAAATAGATAATATATATATATAGAAATATATTTATATAAAATATATATATATAATATATATTATATACTATATATATAATATGCCACAAGCAAGGGGCGTTCTTACTTACAAGAATTTATTGGGGCAGTAGGAAATGCTAGGAGGATTTGAAAGGCTATTATGGCATTAAGATTTCCCAAGGTTTAGCAAGACTTAGCTCTTCAGGACCCCACTACTCGTCGTATTTGGTTCTTGGTATTTGCTACGCCACGCGCATGACTTCGAGAGTCAGATTGTTATTACTGAGAGAAGTCCGATCTTTTATTCAGAATATTATTGGCTAACACTTCGGGCAATTTTGAAATACTTTTCTGTGGACTTCCGAAATCTCTTTCATGTACGCTTTGGCAAGGAAATTTTGAGTCATGGGTACATGACCCTTTACTATGTAAGACCTCTTGCTCATCAATTTTGGATCCATCATTTTGGTCAATCCATCTGTAGAAAGCTTTTACTCAGGGGAAGGTGCTACTTTTTTTACTTTGCTCTTGGGCCAGTGAATATCGCCTATTCGGAGTGTTTATCAGTGGCTGTGGATACAATCGGTTTACCGAACTAATAAGATTCTTTATATACTGGATCCTTTTTATAATATTTATTTTACTTTGCCATATCTTTAATAGCGGGTTGGTTACACCTACATACCAATGGAAACGAGTGTGTTCTTAGAGTTCAAAAATAAAATGCAAATCCTTCGTATTAATCATCATTTATCAGACTCTTCGGCGTAAGTTTCCTTCTGGCTTGGACAGGACATTTAGTTCATGGCGCTATTTCCTGCATTCCAGAAGGGAGTAACTCCGATGGAATAAATTTCTTAGATGTACTTACCACATCCCCCAAGGGCTATATGGCCCACTTTTTTATCAGGTCCGTGGAATTCTTTATGCTCAAAATCCGATTCAAGTAGACATTTATTTTGGTACGCTCTCCTAAGGACAAGAACTGACCGATTTTAACCCTTCTGGGTGGGATTCCATCCACAAACCTAAATTATATATATGGCTGACTGATATGCACATCATCATTTAGCTATTGCATTTATATTTTTCTCATTGTTGGATAATGTATAAACTAATTTTGGGATTGGGCACAGTATGAAAGATCTTTTAGATGCACATATCCCTCCGGGAGGTCGATTGGGACGTGGGCATAAGGGCCTTTATGACACAATTAATAATTCGCTTCATTTTCAATTAGGCCTTGCTCTAGCTTCTTTAGGGGTTATTACTTCTTTGGTAGCTCAACACATGTACTCTTCACCGGCGTGCATGCATGTTTTAGATGGTTCTGTAGGGTTCTGTACAAAAAAGTGGTTCTGCAAAGAAAATGCCACTATATATATATATATATATATATATATATATTGAATTACTATAATACTTTCAAGCACATTAAAATTAATGAAAATGACACTTGGCAATTCCTAGCTGGTGCTTATTATATATCATTTTAAAGTGTATACCATTTGAACATTTCTCTCTCTATATATATATATTCAAATGGTATACACTTTAAAATGATATATAATAGGCACCAGCTAGGA